>CM042015.1:67666768-67736768 GCA_023525715.1 Cichorium intybus | reverse complement strand
AGGTTAATTTCGTGGCCTAGGCTAGGGTTTCCTAACCCTAGCCGCCACCCATTTATTCCCCTTTGATTTGCTTGATTTACTTGCCTTTTTGGAAGTAGGTTGTTATTTTTGGTAATTGCTGCTTATTTAAATAACTGGAACCCTTTCCTTGCTTGCTAAATCTCGAAATTAATAGGAAGATTAGAAAATTAATTGGATTAATTTTGTGTTTCCCCATACCCAATTTAATTAGTTTAATTAAATTGTTTAATTAAAAGACCAATTAAATTGTTTAATGATTTAATTTAAATTTTCGAAAATTATGAATTAATTTGAGAAAATTCTTAGAAAATTAAATCTAAAATATTTTAATAAGATTAAAATATATCTTATATATTTATGATTAAAAGTTAATTATTTATATATAAGAAAATTGGTTAGTCTTACCGCTAGTAGGCCTCATTCACAAAACTGTCCTATAAAGAGGGTATAAGGCGACTGACTATAAAATGTTAGTCTAATGGGTATCCACTCTTACCCACCGCTCTCCTGGTCAGTCGAGTGTCGTTAGCCGAACGGGTTTGATAGAACCGTTAAGCCTCTTAAAAGTATAATGCTATAATTGAAAGTACTAGAACCTTGAACAAAACCCAATCTAGTTACTTTAGGATAAAAAATGTGAATTTGATGCTAACCCATGAAATTGCACATTGCACTTTATGAAACGTTGGTGGAGCGTGTGTGGGTTACCGGCACACCAATGGGGGTTCATAAAGAGTGGCAATGGGTTTCTCGGGTGTTATCATTGTTGATGGAGCGTGTGTGGTTAACCGGCACATCAATTTGAGATGATAATGGACCCCGAGAGTACCAAGCTAATTTGCATGGTTATTCACACCCGGTTTGTGATCCTCGGCATCCCAGTCACAAACGGTGGGGCATATCCGAGATTAAACATGCCATTGAACAGTTCAATGAGTCTCACAGATCTAGGAATTTCATTAGACTGAAATTGATAAAAGTTATCTACCTTAATGACCACTGTGTTGTGACTACGGCATCCCTCTTCACAGCATAGTTGGGGTATTTTGGATCCTAGCCTTGTTAAATAATAAATTGGGTAATTATTTAAAAGGATTAATTAAACGAATAAATTCAAATTTTATATATGTCTGAAGAAAGTGTCTTTCTCCTTCTTCTCCTCCTTCACCCATTTCTGAGAGCTTCAGAAAGCACCTATTTAGTATGGTAAGGCTGACTGGCCTGAACTATGTGATATGGTTTTGCAATTAGAGAATAGTTCTTAGTTTTGCTGGGGAACCATATCAAACTGAGTGTCCGCTCCCAAACATGGCATCACACCACAGCTTGTGAGCATGACTCCTTGACTATTGAGTCCAAGGAAGTTCGTTGCCTTATGCTATTAATCATTAACCCCGAGTTCCGCAGGGATTTAGAATTCCAGGGGTCTGATAAGTTAGCACAGCTAGTTGAGGAAAGGTTCCGAGAACTGGTTGAAAAAGGAGAACAAACTAGGATCTTCAAAGAGCTTGAAGATGCAAGCTAGAAGGAAGTAGCACCAGTTTGCGTGTTCCCGAGATTGAGGGATACATAGGCGAACAGTATAAAACTGGTTTCCCTTTGGGATCGGGAGTTAAGCATTAGCTCAACTCGCTGATCTGTTCGTCCAGATGAACAGAAAGGGTAACCGGATAAGACAATCGTGGAAGTGCATTCAATGTCGACTCTGTATGAATCGTTCATGGAGAAGCATAGTTCCATTAATTCAGCTGCTTCAGGATTGAGTCCAGTATTAAGGTGCATCAAGAAATGATCCAGATCGTCTGGACCGATTGTTCGATGTTTCAAACTGGGAATCCATAAGGTGGGACACAGTCACAGAAAGATTGGAAAAATGCTCTAAAGCCAAACTGTTTGGCAGACTCAGTAATATCTTAAAACTCAGAATACCTGATCCTCATTTCCTTGATACAGGATGTGTTTCTCACATTTGCTCTGTATGCACGGACTCTGTGGGATGCGGGATGTTGTCGCACAGGAGCATATTCAGATTGGATATGGAGCTCGTGCATTTTTGGAGTTAAGCTAGATATCTGTTCTTGTTATTGGTTTATAGATACATTTAACATAGATTCGCATTGTACATTGTTCTGAGGATAATTCTGGTTTAATGAAATTTTTTTTTTCTTAAAAATGGTTGTTTTAATTGTCCTCGAAATGTTGTGTGAATGTGTTGATGACGTAAATGGTAATAACTTGAATGTTGATACATCCAATGGGATTGGACTTATATATTGTGTTCTTTATGATTGTTAAAGTGAATTTTATGAGAATCACTTCAACCAAAGGTCCAGTTGGACAGGACTTTGGAATCATTTGACTTAGAGTCACGTGATGAATTGAGTGCTTAATAAAATTAATTGTGGCAAGAAAGGAATCGCCCAAAGATCCAATGGATAGGATCTTGGAATCAGCTGACTTGGAGTCAGGTGATGATTGCATGTCTTGAACAATATTAACAAAGTCATAAATTTACATAGAGATGTAAAGGTATTAAGATTTTGAGCAACAAACACATAAGTTATTGTGTATTGCTCGAATATTTGAACAGAACACGATTAGTTATGCTTCATGATATTTGCCAAATGGTTTGACAAATATGGCTTCGCTTATCGGAATAAGCGATTGATTGGAACCTTGAAGTGTTCAAAGATTTCAAAGGAAGCATAAGATCAACAGAACCTGAGTAACAACATAGACTGAGAAAATTTTTCACAGTTTATCCTCTTCCAAGAACACTAATGGTTATAATGTGTCTAAGGGAAGATGATGGAGCATTGATCGAAATAGTTTTGATCCTCGGTGTATAAGATACACTGGATACATTTCCGACTAATTTTTCAATGAATTGAATATTCAACCAGTCAGACCGCAGAAGCCATATTCCGACCACATCTTAGACTAAGTAGGTTATGTCGACACTGTCTGAAATGTAAAGCTGGGATCATCCCACTAGTACATAGAAAGTCCAGGGTCATGTAGCATTCGTCTGAATCTCATGACAAGCCTGAAACTGATCAGCAATGTCGTTTTTCATTGGCCACTCCAGTTATCCTTTGAAAGAAGAGTACTTTTAGAAAGAACTCAAGTTCTAAGGAAACAGTGGGAGTAAGAATAATTCTGAATGAGTTCAGGGCTTAGCCAAGTGAAAGGACCTTTAGTCACCACTGGGACTTGACCAGGAACTAGATTCCTGTTAAACCTGACATACCCTCTCTTCGCTTGACCAGTAGTTGTTGTCACCATCATAAGGAGTTATGATCCGGGTGATATACCGAGTAGTGGTAAAACACTAAAGATGGTACGGATAAGTAATCCGACTGCTGGAAGCATTGGTGAGCCCAGTTGCTGCCAAATAAGAGAACCTTACCGCGAGACACAGTCTATGTGACAGTTTGATTGATCTTTACAACTGGTCTAGGAACCAGTGGGAGTAATTGATTCATCAAAAGAAGGAAACATAGAAATGTACTTACAGAACATCTGGTTGAATGAGTCATCACTTGGAGTCAAGCAATTGATTCTGAGAGAGGCACTCTCAATAGAAGATGTAATCCGAGAGGATTCTGCGTGGCATAGTGTGAGTCGTTAGTGGAGCGTGTGTGGTTTACCGGCACACTAATATGGACTCACATAGAGCATGCCATTACGAAAGGTACATGGCCCCGGGATTCGTCCCATGGGCATCTCGCAAGAAAGGATATTCGGATTCTCAAAATAGGCCAAAATGTTTGGATTTTGTGAATAGCCTGAAAGATTTCCTTTAATATGTCGGAAAGGTTTGGATTTCGGTTTCGCAAAATGTGCCATAAGTTTTGGATTTTGTGAATAGTCCGAAAGAGTCATATAACGGTGTCAAAGCCAGTGGGAGTATCGTTGTTATCTGCTATCATTGTATGAGGGTTACATACTGGTTCTAGGAAACGTCTCTTATCACTACAAAGTGTAATGACTTGGTGTTAAGAAACGGTTCGCTATGAAAGACTTTAAGAGATACAACATACTCAGGTGGTTGTGAACATCTATTAGATAGATCAGAATTCTGCCAATGTGATCTTGATGAAATTCAAGATGCATAACCCAAGGAATGGAGTTTCCTGTCATTGCAAAGTGTAATGAATTGGCATGAAAGGAACAAAGAAGGTGCAGCATGCTCACGTAGTTCATAGACATCTATCAGATAGATGAGACTGACAGTATTATCTTAGCCGTTGAGAATATGATCTTGATGGGATTCAAGATGCATAAGAAAAATTCACCGAAAGGAAATGGTTTCCGGAAATCATGACACAAGGATTATTGGTAATCTTAGGATTCCGAAAGGGCTTGGAATAAGATTACATCAGGTTCGTCGAGCCTCTTGGACAAATCAGAAGTGTTATGAACATATCCTGATGACTTAATGCTTAGAGCATTGTATGTTGGATTCAGGATATTGCCTGGCTGAAAATACTGAATGGATTTTTGAACAGACGTGAGAAATCATTGGGAAATGATTAGGGTGATTGATTTGAAAGGGTTTTCAAATCGGTAATTGTTTACACCAAAACGTGGTGCTATAGGACTTCATGGTTAAAGAATTTCGTTGGTTTCTGATGGAGGGCGTGTGGTTCACCGGCACATCATGACACCTCGAAATTGTCTTAGGGTGTAGTCATGTAGACTAAAGACCCGAGAACCATGGGCAGTCACAGTACACATCACCGGAATGGAGTTGTGAGAGAAAATGACAGAATGACAAAATGACAAATTGAGATATCATCGGAAGAGTATCCGATAGGATCATCTGCAATAAAGTGTATAAGTGTTAGACACTTGGATACATAGAAAGAGTGAAAAGGTCATAGACATAGATATAAAAGGCTTGAATTGAGAGTTTAAAAGAGAATAAGAAACCGATAATAGTTATGATAAATCCGACTTGGTGATTACCTCGTGGAGACTTGGTAATTAGCAGGAGTAGCTGCCAGTCAGATTTTATGTTTCGCTTTTGCATGTTTACTTCCTGAATAATTGGATTATTCAAACATCCACAGTCGTTCATACTCTTAGGGAGTAAGTATGAAGGAAGACTGTCATGAATTGGTTTGTAGATTGTCTAAGGAGTTAGACATAGCAATAAGATTGCTGCAACGTTCATGAGTACTTGGAAATGGAGATTTGAGTATTGGATAAACCCGCTCTCAATGGATTGCTTCATGGATTATATCACGAGCAATGTTGAGACGATAATATCTTTTGGTCTTAAAGTGGAGAGATATGAGTTATAATTTGCAAGGCGATTGTTCATTGATAGTACGAAAACGCATCGGTAACTCGATGTTATAAAACGTGCTGTTGTGAGTGATTTGTCGGGTAAAAGATATAACATATTAGTCAAAGCTTATTCGTCCCTTGACCCTGACGGGAAACAGATATCTGTTGGCCACTCGGTGATTTTGAAGTTGACTGAAGCGCTGGCCAGCCAGGACTGAATTGATTCGTTCAATTTGAAGTCTAAAAGTCATAAGCAAAATCGGAAATCGGGAAACAATGTGTCAGACAGAGATTGATCTCAATCCATGTCTCATGTCTGAAAGTATCTTGTTGGACGGAGGATCATCTGATCACTTATCTATGGACAGAACTGACTGGGTCAGAGTTCGGCAGCAGTTTCTTGGAAGCTGCAGGTTGTTTATTAATCAGAAGATAAATTAAAGTCATAGACTTATCCAAGTGGGAGACTGTTGGATTAGGTGTCTAAGCCATGACTTTATATTTATATTTATCTTGTTAATTGAAGCAAAGTCCATTTGGGTTGCCCTCATAGCTGGAGGATTAGTGTAGAGTTTGGTAGAGTGAAAGGTTGATTTATTAATTGTTTAATAAATCAATAGAATTAATTAAATGGTTTATTAATATATTTAAGTGTTAATATATTAATTAGAAACTATAATAATTAATTAAGATTTAATCTAGAATTAATTGGATTTAATTCAGTGATTAAATTAATTAATTAAAAGTGCAGGGACTGGTTTGTATTTATTCAATAGTTGAATAACTGGCAAAATAAAGTCCAGGGGCCAAAAGTGGCGCCACCCTGGAGGTTTCTCTAGGGTTGGCGAAAACCCTAATTAGGGTTTAGGGATCTGGTCCAAGTGGTCAACAGGCTTGCCCACTTGGAGGCTCCTTAGGGTTTCAGGTGTAACCCTAGGAGGCTATAAAAGGAACCCTCTGGCACCCTAATTTCCTGCGCCATTTTCACTCTAAGATTACTCTGCTGGACTCTCTTCTCCATTGCTTGGGTGTGACTTGCATCTGAGGCAGGACACTTGTGCTGCTAGCTTCAAGAACAAGATTCAAAGGTTGGTAATTCTTGTTTTAATCTTTAGAATTTATTGTTGGCCTTTAGGTTATAGTTTATTATCTTCATAGAAGAAAACATAGATCTTTCTAGGGTTGCATGTGAACCATAGGATTATTTGTGTTCATTGTTTGCTAGAAAACCCTTCAGGTATAACCATCACACTCGGGACAAACCACCAAAAATAATTTTTAAAACACTAATAAAGTTTGAAGGGAATTCTTGTTCAAAAAGTTGTATGAAAGCTTCATTTTTCCACATATGAATTGAATAAAATATGGATAGTCATGAATGCAATGTAATGCGAAATGCAACTATCATAATCCATGTCCATATCATAAAAGTCCAAACTCACCTAGATGACACCTACCTAAGTTCTCAAGTAACATGCACAAAGCATGCCACTTGATCCCCAGATATGTCAAACTAGATATGTCAAACTAGGACTGGTGGCCATCACACTAGTCCCATGAGGGTTAGCTACCTCCCTCATGCGGTCCCTTATTGGCGGGAACAATCCTAAGACATCTTAAAGGTGGCCATCACAACCCAAACATCTCAAGTCATCTCATCGTTCATACGGTTAATCCCATCCTATATGCAATGCACAAATATGATGCAAAAAACTCTTTCAAAACAAACATCTAAATCTTTATTTGAAAACATCTTAAAAACTCATTTCATGCAATGCACAAATAATAATCATATAACACTTTGCAGATACTCAATGCATGAATATAGTTGGTAACATATACAAAAGATAGTATTATAAATGTTACTCTTGGGAAACTCACATGAAGGTCAACTGAAAAGTCAACACTAATTCAACAATATCGTAGGGTCCAAATCTGCCTATGTTTAAAAGCCTCATATTTTTAAATACATAAAAGCCTCATATTTTTAAATACATATGAGTGACATAACCTGGTCTAAAAATCAACCTATGTTTAAAAGTGACCTTTTTATAATTTAAACATATGTTATTTCTAATAATAGAATTAAATTGCGTTTAATTAAATAAATCTATATTTTAAAATAATTAATTCATTTATTAAAATAACAATATTTGAAATTTATTATAAAATACTAAAAAAATTTATTTAGAAATTTCCTTATTCTAACTTGATGTTCAAACCCCTTTATTAACAAAACTAAGTACAACCATGGTCCTAATAGCCCAAAGTCAGAATTTAAGTTGGCCAATCCAAATATGGAAGTTAAGGTAAAGCAGCCCAAAAAAATTGTATCCACAACTAATAGAGCCCGACATCAGATCTGGAAATATTTGACCTAGGATGGAAAAAGTCAAACTAAGTGAAGTTTGTACCTCATCTTCTCCGGCCAAGGAGCAGTCGCACACCCTGTACCGGCGACACTTCATCCCTCCAGCAACAACACTCTCCAACGACACACCCTCCCCAACAGTCGCGGTCCGCCGTCCATCACCGGCAACGTTGATTCAACTCGACCCACCTTAACCTCCGACGATGAGGGGTCCGAGCTGGCCATGCTCTCACCACCGCCTAACCTCCAACACCACACCATTCTATCGACCACCGCCGATGCTCTATCCGCTTCCAGCCTCACATCTTCCTTTCCCCTCATCCTTACTCTCTTTCTCTTTAACTTTCTTTTTCTCCCCGGAAACACCTCACGAGGACCAATATACTCCAGGTAGGAGTCCCTTCCATCTCGACACCTTCCCTATCCAGCTTTTGTTCTTGAAAATCTTTCTTTGCTGGGAAACGGACCATGGAGCCAGCCCCACCGGAGACACCATGCACAGCCTCTCCCTCCCACCGGAGACAAAAGAACCCGCCACCCTTCTCTCATATCCCCGTTTTTCTGTGAAACACGCACACCACCTAAAGCCTGCATTCATAGAACTTCGAACACCACTCCAGTCGTCGGAAGGCTCGGCTGTGGGTCGCCGGAGGAGCAATCCTCCCTAGAACACACACTCTCAAGATCACAAGGATCACTATGGTGGAGAACCACCGTGAAAACGTCAAATTCGTTCATCTAGTTTTTTGTTATTACTTCCTTGTTGACTGTGAACTCAGGACGGGAACATGTACATGAATTACATTAAATCCCTAACATAATAGAATGCATAGTTCTAAAATTTCTTATATTCTTTTTTCCTTTGGCCTATTTTTCCAAGGCAGTCATTAACATTTCCAAATGAGGGGAATTTCATATATGCCCTAGTTAAACATGAAAATATCGTATTTGCTCAGTCAGAAATTTAAATATCATATTTACCATTTTTAACTTTAAAAATATCGTATTTGTCCTTTTTTCTATAAAAAACATTTTTTGAATTATATAATAAATTTCCATATTTAACAATCATAAAAAATATGAAATAAAAATGTTAATTGACAATTTAATTTGCCCAAAATAATAAAACCCTTGGAGTGACCATATTGCCCCTAGCTATCCTTGCCTTCTATCACGTTGACACAATCAATTTACGTAGAACAATTACGCATTCCACAAAGCCTGTGTTGCCATCAGCTTGTCTTCGACATTGAAAGATCAGATCCCGATTCAACCTTTAAGGCGTCTAGAACTTATGGAGATAGTTCCCAAATACTGTAGAAGTCATTGCCCAGAAAAACAGGCAACCAAAGCTCTATACTAATGGCAAGAGCACTAGGCGGGGCCGCATCTAATTCGAGCACCCTTCTACCTTTGATACTCTTGCAACGCACCTAGAAAAGAAGAAGGAAATATTGAATAATCTTATGACTTTCATCAACTCCAAAGACTATTACAAAAAGGTGGGAAATTAAGTCTTCGAAGCGAGGGTATCTTCTTTATGATCCTTCTGGAACTGGAAAGTCCAGCATGATTGCTGCTATGGCTAACCTTCTTAATTACGATATCTATGATCTTGAATTAACCTCCTTGACTGATAACACGGATTTGTGGAACACAGATTTGAGGAAGCTACTCATCAGGACATCAAGTAAGTCTATAATTGTAATAGAGGATATTGACTGACTGTTGACTTGATACTACTGGTCAGAGAAAAGAGAAAAGAGAAAAAGGGGGAGAATAAAGGAGAGGAGAAAAGAGAAAAAGGGGGAGAATAAAGGGGAAAAGAGAAAAGAGAATAAGGAAAAGAAGAAAAATGGAAGTAAACTGACTTTTTCTGGGCTACTGAACTCCATTGATGGGTTATCGTCGTCCATGCTCGAGGCTGAAGGCGACTCAGACTCTCAGAGTTGTTCAATTATTGAACACAGGTTGAAGGCAAGGCGGGCTTAGGCGGATGCGTGACCACAGGTAAATCAATCGGTGTACGTGAACAGACTCTCTCAAGAAGACATGATAGCTAAGGGTAATATTGTCACTCCATTATTTAAGAGAAGGGTGGTATTATTTGATAGCTAGTGCTATAGGGACGACTTGTCGTCACTAAAAGCCGTTATTTTGAAATCGAACATTTTTTGAAACGACTTTATAGTCACGAAATGTCGTGTCTATAGCTGGGCTATAGAGACGAAGGCTATATGGACAACATTTTTTGGTCTATAGCGACTAACCTGTAGGGACGAAGGCTATAGCGACGACATGTCGTTGGAAGGGGCTATAGGGACGACAATGAGGTCTATAGGGACGACAATTGTCGTCCCTATAGCCTTCGATTCTTGAGTGATGATTAGTAAATATGAAAATTGATTATATAATTTTAAAAAATGTTTTTTAAAAAAAAAAGGGCAAATACGATATTTTTAAAGTTAAAAAGGGTAAATACGATATTTATATTTAAGGTCGGACGAATACGATATTTCCATGTTTAACATTGGCATACACGAAATTTACCCTTTAATTAAAAACTAAAATGAGACATGTGTCACGGGTATAAACTCATGGGCTGCTATCCTATCAATCAAATTAAAGTCCTTTTCTTTGAGATACATGTAAACTACCCAATCTCCATTTTCCTTTGCACTCGGCATTGTAGCAACGTATCCGGTTTGACCACCCCAAGGGAAATGATACGACCCGAACTCTGGCTTGCCCCATCCAAAGTCCATATCTTTTATCGGTAAACCATGTCCATCTGACACCACCACAGCCTCGCCTTCAGACTCTTCTAGCCCAAAATATATTCTCGCAACCATGGGATTCGGTCGATGCAGTTCTACCCAATCAATCAACTGTCTGAAATGCTCTTCTTTTGCCGCCGTGGAAACAAACCTATGAACCCTCTCTGCCACTTCATGAAGTGGCATCACCTTGAGATCATTATTGGAAGCCACACCATATGGGATAGATAGTACATTTCCAAAGTGGTTTTCAAACGTAGATGTTTTCTCACTACTTTCAGTTAGAAAACGTCGTCCATTAATGACAATGCCCATTCTAGAAGTTGCATTTGATGCTGTATCTTCTCCATGTGCTAATAATTTCCATAAAAATGCCGTGAAAGAAAGGAATTTGCTTCTTTTAGTTTCCTCCGTGCTTGCTTCAGATTGAAGACGTTTAATTGATTCTGAGTGAATATAGTATATACGACCTTGAAGAGGTTCCTCAAAGAAAGATGGTGGAGGGAGCGATGACATGGGCATGTACAGATTATCAATGGACGTGTTATAACAAGGTGGATGACGTGGATTCAAGATTGAAGGTCGAATAGATGGGACGTTGGTGATTGTTTCCGATTGTGCATACTTAGCCCATGCAACTAAGAACATATGTAATGAGTAAGCATCACCTACTTGATGAAGAATCGCACATGATATTATAATTGCTCCACAGTTGAACTCTGTCGCCTGATACATTTAAATTTGAAACTACGTTAGTGATTATTGTATTTGTATTAATAGTATATTTCTGTTTGATTATTATGTATCTGAAAACTACTTTTGTATGCCATATATAATTTGTGTAAAACATATTGATATGACTTCTGGTTGCCTTATACTTTTATTGCATTTTCATTTTCAGAAAAATGTCCTTAAAAACAAGATTTTACCATGTGTATTCAAATTTATAATATCACATGCATGTGATATACAACATAATATATCACAAGAATACTTTGGTTTTGTTGTATCATGTGTGTTTCGAAAGTCCTCTCAGCTAATTAGTTGAGGGTTATGCCATAGAAAATTGTGTAAATTTAGAAGTATCATTAAGTATGTGAGTTAACCATTCCAAAAAAAACTTAAATCATACTTTTTGGTAAGAAATAGGGTTGACATGTCGTCGCTATAGACATAATCATAATAAATTGGTCATTATAGCTCTGAAATGTCGTCCAATTAAATGACTGATATAATTATAAAAACATATACATATTTTTATTTATTTGTTGAAACTATAAGTTGTTATTATAGATTTTCAGAAACCCGCCATCAGAATTTCGTTTCCCGCCTATCCCTATTGCGACGACATCTCGTCGCTATAGCTCAGTCTACTACGACAGGGTTCGTTACTATAGGTTAAAATCTTGTGTAATTTTATTGGGATTAATTGTAGCAAAAACGAAAATGAAGTCCAATATTCAGTGTACATCTTTATTTTGTCGACCTAAAATTACCTAACATCAATATTGCGAGTACATCCAAAAGAAGTCGATTTTGTAATTCAAGATCGCTACAACAAATTATATATCTTATACATGTTTTACACCTTAAATGACTCAAATTTTCCAAAATTGTGTAGTCGTGTCTATACATAACAAATTTATTCTAAATTTTCACAGCTAATTAAAACTTCACACTTAAAAGCGTAAAAGTGGTTACATCTAAAACAAATATAGAGTTTTAGGATGTTCATATTATTATTTTTATATAATTTATAACTATAAAGTTCTTTTTATTATGATCATTAGTTTTAGACGTTTATAAGCATAAACTTATTATTTTTGTACACTTATAAATTGGAGATATTTATTACGCTTAAATATATAAGCTGAAAAATAATAATTTTACGAGCATGGATAAACTGTCACTACAAAAAAGGGGTAAATACCTATGGAAATTACCCATGCAAAAAGTCTGTCGGTAAATACCGTCGGAATTTCCACGCAATAGTGACAACAAATGAAACCCTAAATTTTCTTATGTGATTGTGACGAAAAGTGACGAAATAACGACGCAAGCCTAAGGCGTCAGAATTGTGTCTGAAATCTCCGACGCTTTACCTACGCACTGTATAATTGTAGTATTTTTCTTATCATTATCAATATTACCTATGATAAATGTATTATGTTCTCTTTTTATTAATTAGTGTGTATATTGAAATAATAATAATAAATAACATTATTGAAATAATATTCTTCAAAATAATAGTAAAATTAATCAATAATACTAATAATAATGATAATAAATATAGTATTTAAGTTTTTGGTAAATACTTAGAGTGTGTATATTTTTTATATTAAATAATAATAATATTTCTTTGAAAAATAATATTTTTATATTATAAGAATCGTACACAAATAATTATACAAATAATAATTATTTTTACAAATAAAATATGTATAAAGAAAATATAAATGCTTTAATAGATTAAAAAAATATTTGTGCGTGTATGTGGTCTTTGTTTACCGGCGCATCATCCACGCCCTCGAGGTTGCGCAGGAAATGCATATGAAACAAAAAAACCCAAAAACGTAGGAGGTGGGTTCGAACCTGAGTCTCCTCAGTGGGGGATGGGGGAATTCAACCACCACTTTGGCTATAAGCCTCATATGATTTAATCCACCATTCTTTGTTTTATAATGCTTATCACGTTACCCACACAATGCCCATGCATCTTCGGTGTGCGTAGGTAATGCGTAGTAAACTAGAAAATATTGTTGTTATTATTATTATTATTATTATTATTATTATTATTATTAGTCAAATAATCATTATTTTTATTCGCATACTTATCATTATTATTATTATTATAACAATTATTATTATTAGTTGATTTTTTCGTTTTGTGTTTTCGCAATAATAAACTTAATACACAGCTAATAGTAAATAATAATATCATATTTTTGTTTTATTATTAAATTTAATGTTATTGTTTTATTATTAGTATTATTAATATATTATTATTATTATTATTATTATTATTATTTGACTGATTGATATGTGTGTGTGTGAGTAGGAGTGTGTGTGTGTATGTGTTTGTATAAGTATGAATGTGTGTATGAGTAGAATTGTAAACGTATGAGTTTGAGTGTGTGTATGAGTATGAGTATGTGTATGTATGTATATGGGTATGACGTATAAGTGTGTGTGTATGACTATGTGTATGTGTGTGTATAAGTATAAGTGTATGTGTGTATGTGTATAAGTATGTGTGTGTGTGTATAGATATGAGTATATGTGTGTACGTATGAGTATAAGTGTGTGTATGTATGGGTATGAGTGTGTATGAGTATGAGCGTGTATGGGTATAAGTGTGTGCATCAATGTGTTGTATTAAAATTACATTTGCTTATACACTTTGAAAGAACAAAGCTTGAAATGAGTAACGAGTTTGGAAGATGCACATGCTTGTGTGTATGTCGCAATTACGTGTAAACTGGACAACCACAATAAAAATAATAAGGATGTGCAAAAAATGAACCCAAAAAAAATATTGTTTGACCTTCAAAAAATGAAAAATAATTTTTTTGGGTATTGCGTGGGAAAGTACCAACAGAATCCCCACACAATCAGATCTCCACTATGTAGTGACCGGTTCTATTCTTCTGCGTCTGGATCGTCCTCTGATAATGCACAGTCACAGCAAAAGGTACACTTATTCATTATATGCATTATCTTTATTATAGATGAAAGAGAAAGTTTCTTGCTATTAAAGATAGTAAAGTTAAGTAGAATGCTATTATGGATAAGAAAAAAAGTATGGTTTTATTATGTAAAATTGATTTTATGTTGTTATTATAGATTAAATTGATAATACGTCGTTACCATTTTTTAGATCAAAAGGTTACGTGCACAAGTAGAAACATTGCAACAAAGTCAATCTCAAATGCAAGATGATTTCCACCAGAGACCAACAAATGTCACAACAAGTAGAACAGATGCAACAAGAGTTTGAGAAAAAAATTGAAGAAATGATGCAACGAATAAATCAACATGATCCGAGTTCTTATTTATATGTTTTTTTAAAAAAACCAGATGTAAAATTTGACTTTTGTAGAATGTTAAACAAAATTTATCACAACGTTTAATTACTTGTGTTTTAATATTATCACACACACATACATACATACATACACACACACACACACACACACACACACATACATATATATATATATATATATATATATATATATATATATATATATATATATATATATATATATATATATATATATATATATATATATATATATATATATATATATATATATATATATATATATATATATATATATATATATATATATATATATATATATATATATATGTTTGTTTGTGTGTGTTTTGTCAAATGAGGATAACAATGACAAAAAAAATCTGGAATTAAAAATAAAATTTTGGTATCTTTTTAATAAAAAACGTAGTGCGTGGGAAATGCAATGCATGTGTATTGTATAGCAATACCGTGTGGGTATTACGTGGGTAAATGTCAAACACAGTCAACAAATATGTGTGGGCATTGCGTCGGAAATACAATGCATGTATTGCGTAGCAATAACGCATGTGTATATGTCAAAACGGTCAACAAACATGTGTGTGTATTGTGTCCGAAATATAATGCGTGAGTATTGCGTGGGTATTGTGTCAGAAATGTATCGTGCTGGTATTGTGTGATAAATTACCGTGGATACAATTTACCAACAAGGATTTTTCCCACACCCTTCTTTCCCTGGTTATTGCATCGGTAAAGCTCTTTACGTACAAAACACCCACATAATATTGCGTGGGTAATAGGTAAATTTCTAGTAGTGGGTTAGATTTAACATATTAGTTGTATAAACAATGGGAAAGTATGATAAATAATGCTCATTCTCATGCACGGTTTGTGTTTTGTCGTCGACATTTGGTGTTAATGCTTTCTCTTTGCGTCTTTTTGGCATCAACATTGATTATATTAGGTGTGGCAATCTATCACACGACACGATAAAATACATCACACGAAATAAAATTTGGATGAAATTAAATTTTGAATTCGTGTTTGTGTTCGTGTTAGATGTAAAAAACACAACATCGTGTCATGTTGTGTTTGTGTTCAAAATTCGACACGGGACCCAACATGTGTTTTTCGTTTTTATCGTGTTTTGTATAATTAAATATGAATTAAATAAAGTAAATGTTTATTTTATTTTATCTTTTTCGTGTTAATTATTTTTATCGTGTTTTAATTGGGTCGTTTTCATGTTATTAAAGTAAAACACAACAACGTGTCGTGTCATGTTTATGTTATATAAAAAGTTATCGTGACCTGTCGTGTAGCTAAAAACACGAAGTGATTGCCCGATTTGCCACTCATTAGATTATACCGTGTTGTAAAAATAGCAGAATAACTATGCTAGTTAATTAGAATAGCATCCTAAAACATGTAAAATTATAATGTGTATAAAATTGTGTATTCATAATAAAGGTTCTAAGTTCAAATTTAATTGAAATATAACGTTTTTATATAATTTTAGAAGTTATTATAAATAACAAAATAAACTAAGAGTTAATTACACCGATGGTCCCTATGGTTTGCCTTAGGTTGCAGATTTGGTCAAACTATTGAAAAATTAACATGGATGATTCTTGTGGATTCCAAAACGAACACCGGAGGTCCGTGGGGTTTTTGAAATCGTCATGGGAGGTTTCTGGTCAATGTAAAATGCCTTTATTGCCTTTTCTTATTTCTTATTTCTTTTTCTTTTTATCCTTTTAATAATTAATAAATTAAAAAAAAACCCACCTCACCCCACCCCCACCCTATCTCTCACACATACATACACACACACACACACACACACACACACACACACACACTCTCTCTCTCTCTCTCTCTCTCTCTCTCTCTCTCTCTCTCTCTCTCTCTCTTCAAGAAAAACCACCACCCCAAATCCACCCTCATTCTCGTTAAACTTTCTATTTCCCAAGCTCCAATTCTGCACGACCTCTCCAGGCTTGCACTGGCTAACCACTACGCTGACCTTAATGGCCTTGAGATAATGCCCATCAGGCTAACACGATATAACCTTACTGATACAAAATGTTATATCAAACAGTTGCTGAAAAACAACATAAAGAAGCTCGATCCTTATATGAAGTCGTGCTTGGATGACTGTTTTGAACTTTACTCTGATGCTATCCCGAGTATCAGACAGGTCATGAAGAGCTACAATTCCAATCATTATTTTGATGCAAACGTTCAAATAAGTTCAGTAGTGGACAAATACAGGCTATTAGGGATAAATCTCCTCCTACATGTACAACCACCGACACCAAAATCCTTTGCTGTGGATCTCCTCATTCCAAGATCAATCGGAGTGGCCACGGTGAACTAGGGGCGGGGTCCAGGTGGACACCATCACCGCACGGGAACACCGCCCCAGTTAGGGTGTGACCTGCAGTGATGGTCACCGCAATGGGTTGGTTTGTCGCCCGGTGATCAAATGCATAGTTACACTTTTGGTCCCTGGAGTTATGGTGACTTTATACATAATACCCCCCAACGGCTAGAAATTAACGGTAAAAAAAATTAATTTTTTTTTTCATTTTCCAACTATAAATACCCATAATCACACACAAAAAACTACACATCTCTTTCTCACTAAAACCCATTGTTTTTACATCTATTTTCTCACTTAAAAAATGGCTGCCGTCGGTAACGGAAATAATCGTCGGGTATGGGCTCAAACTCACGAAACCGCTTTGGCAACCGTGTGGCTCAACGTCAACGAAGACTTTATAGTCAACGGCAACGACTACCGTCCATTCTGGGAACTTGTCAAAGAATCGTTTGAAACTATAATAGGCGTAGTTAATTATGCGAGTAAGGATCACCTTTCTTTCAAATGGAGGAATATGTCACGAACAATAGGAAACTTTCAACAAATTTACTTAAACATATGGGGAAACCGCCAACCCGGTGCAACTAACGAAGAGATCCTTCAGGAAGCCCAATCACAGTTTCGGGCGACATACGACACTGACTTCCAGCACCTCGCTGCGTGGAATGTTGTGAAAAATTCACCTCAATTTCGTGTAATTTAATTATCGTATTTAGGTTTTAATTTCCCGTTTCTACAAGTTTAATTCTTGTTTTAGGTTATTAAATGTTCCCGTTTGTAGGATTTTAATTTCCCGTGTACGTTTTTTATTTTGAAATGTTATGTTTTTAATTAAATGTTAGTTGGTTAATTTAATGTTTTTGGTGGTGAAATTAAATTATTTATTTATTTAAAATAAAAAAGTGAGGGGTTGGTGAGGGGTTACCATTTCCTAGAATTGAAGAGGTGAGGGGAAGGTGAGGTGGCGCCTACGTGGCACCAGAACCCCTTGGTGTAAGGGGTTACCATACCTCTTAGTCTAACAAATACATGCTTATTAGGTGTGATTATACTATCTTCTTGCTCTTGATTGTGATCATGTTGTTGTTCTTCTTCGTCTTTACCAATTCCAAACCCTCCACCTAGTGTGAAAAAACCATACATCTTTCCACACCCAAGTTCTCCAAAATCAAACCCGAATCCTTATCCATAAAATGAAGAAATTAAAAGGGTTTTACTCTCTCCCTGATCACGGAATCGCTAGGGGTTTGTGAGAGTGCCACCTAATTAAAATCTAGGGTTTAAAATATCCAAATTTTGTGTGTGAAAATGGTGTCTTGTGTGTGTAAGAGAGAAACAGGGATAAATTAAACCATTTGTCTACGAGTACGAATTTATTAAATTCTGATACGACTTCTTGTGTTACTTCATCAAGAAGAAGATCTTTCTTTTCCCGTTTTTTCTTTCTATTGTAGACAAGAACACACAGACTAATGGTTGCACACACACACACACACACATATGGGTTATGGGGGTGGGTTTAACTTTTCTAATTTTTATTTATTAAAAATAGAGTAAATTACAATTTTAGTCCCTGTGGTTGTCCCAAAATTTCACTCTTGGTCATCCTTTTGGTTTTTCACGCTCAAGGTCCCTGAACTGGTTGTTTGCTTAAACATTTGGTCCCTCGTTCAAGTTAAATGACCAAACTGCCCTTTTATAATTTCTTTTTCATTTTTCTTTTAATATAAACTTTATTAAATTAATTAAAAAAATAAAAAAAGAAAACAAAGTGTTTCCCTTTCTTCGTTTTGCATTGGGACCCGCCGTACTCCATCATGGGTTCAACGAAAGGCGTTGATCGGAGAGGAATTCCCTGGCCCACGTCTTTACACCATTTTGTTTTGGAACCGATTGCGTTTTCCATCTGTGATTGCGTTTTGTTTTGGAATCGATTGACTAGAACACCGATTGCGTTTTCCATCCCCGGCCTTTCTTTCTTCTGTGAGGCAAAATCGATTGACCGGTCTATTCCGCCGTTGCTTGGACGTGAGCCTCCGCACTTGATTTCCCAAGCAATACGGAACCTATCGAACCAGGCAAGACCAATCTGCAGTTGATTCTGTCGATTTTCTCTGAGGAATTGCTCCTCATAAGCTTGAGAGTAACCTCGGTTCACGTCAATTGCAGATTTCGTTTAGGTTCCATTCGAATTACAATCATGTTCCTACCGATTTGTTTCCGATGGCATCTTCAATTGACGATTGCAATTCACTTATGCAGATTGCATTCAAAGATGTTGGGTTCATTGAATGGGAATCGTGACATTCATTACCCTGTTGTTGAATTGGGAAGTAGATCCAAACTCAGAGGTATTTGTTGGAATAGGTATATTACAGGGCAGATTGCTTCTTGTAATTTTGAAGGTGTAGTACAGGTACATTTCTCAATATCTGTAACTGCAATCTGTGACCTTTTGACATAAAATTGTTATAATTGACGATTTGACGGTAGGGAAGGAGACGGTGGCCAACAAAATGTGGGTTAGTTACATGGATTATCACAGGCGGCACACTTGTGAATTTGATTTGGTATTTGGAACCAATCCATGAGTTCAATAATGATTATCACAGGCCCTCATCATATGTCAACGTTGCTTCGAACACCTGAGTACCTCCATTGCCAACTCCGGTGAAGATGTGTATGATCCAAGAAAGAGACGCCGGAAAAGGAGGAATAGATTTGGTTTTTTTTTTTTAATTTAATAATTACTAAATTAAAAGAAAAGTAAAAAAGAAATTAAAAAGGGTATATTGGTCTTTTTACCTGGCCAAGGGACCAATAGTGTAAGCAAAATAACAGTTGAGGGACCATCAGCGTGAAAAAACAAAACGATGACCAAATATGAAATTTCATGCAAACCACAGGGACCAAAATTGTAATTTACTCTTAAAAATATAAATAAGTAAAAAGAAAAACAAAAAAGAAATTAGAAAGGGCAATAAATTCATTTTACATAGACTAGGGACCTCCGGTGTTTGTTTTGGAAACTACAAAGGCTATGCACATCAATTTTTCAATACTTGGACCAAAACTGCAACTTACACGAACCATAGGTCCCTGGTAATTAACTCATAAACTAATTTAGAAAATTGTAGACAAATGATTTTTTAGCACATATTTTTTTTTTTTAATACTGTGAGCCGCTTAAAAAAAAAAAAACTTCAACCTACCTTTTTAATTGGATAAACTAAAATTACCGGATGGCATGTGTTCAAATATTTTATTCTATATTTATGAATCCATGCTTTTTCGTTTAAATTTTTGTGTATGTTTTGGCAAAAAAACCCGAGAAATTAAACTCCAAAACTAAAGCACTTAAATTACCTGAACTGAAAACACACCACGATTTATCTTGGGGACCAACTTCCCCTTCACCGAATAATCAGGGTGAAACAAATCCAAGTCTTTCAGCTCGATGTCTGCATGCGCATGAACAAATTCCACCCCAATGTTGTTGCACAGCAACTCTGGCTCTCCTTGGCAGTTCGGCACAATCTCGCCAGCCAGTGGGTAAAACATCGATAATACCCCAGCCAGCGATGACTTGATGGTATTCACCACAGTTTCCGAGGACATGTCTTTGGTGTCTTTTTTCTTGTAACAGAAGAAAAGCCCAACTTCAAGCGGCGGTAGGAGCAGGTCTAAGTTAGTCAATGGGAGCCAGTACTGTTTGTTCCCCAACGCCACAGCTGCTGAAATAAAATCTCTACCTTTCACGGTCAGTTGATAGTCGAGTGGGGTGGCATCCTTATGGTAGGTTTGATCTGACGTGTGGAAGGTGGAGAGTTGGAAATGGTAATGATTACCGGTGAGATTTGAGTGAGTTGCATGAAGACGATGGTGGGAGACGATAGCATTTCTACGGTACGTGTTTCTGTAAATATGAAAATAGGAAGACGGAGGTGGTGGCGTTTGAAGGTGGCAGAGTAGGTGGTGCAATTCAGTTTGACTAGTTTGATGAACCCATCTCCTGTTTGAGATAAGTAAACCTTTAGATCTCCTGAGGGGAAGGAGATGATAATATTTTATCATATTCAAGACCGAAGAGAAGGGTTGGAAATTCTTATATTTTGCTGAAAGATGAGGAATGGCAAGCATCCATGGTTTAGTTATAGGGAAATGGAGACTCGTGACTAATCGTATAGTCAGGGTAGTTCAACATAAATCTTTTAGTCAGGTTAGTTCAACATAATTATTACATTTATGGTAATGAAGATTAAAAAAATTAGCAACTATTAGTAGATACCCTTCCCGTCAAAAGATAAAATTGTAACAATAGCTTTGACATACAGCTTGATGAATAGTTTTTTTTTTTTTTTTGAACAGTAGAATTTATTAAATAAAGAAAGCTAGCGGGAAGCTGGCAGCAAAACAAGAATCCGTATACAAAAGTCCAACCTAAGCCAGAAAACAAAAGGCAACTACCAGTGAAATAGGCAAAATACATCAAACAAGATAAATTACAATATACTATGTATAATGAAGAGAAAACTCAATGACTACACCAGGGGCAAAAAAGTCTACACCCCATCTACAAACAGTAACACCTGCTCCACGGAGAAATCGGCCAAACACCAGAAACTTGCCCGCCAAGCACTAGGGGTAAAATTGTCCAGTCCCACTCCAAATCTGCACCACACAGACACCAAAAGCGAAGAACCAAGGAAACTTCAACTCAAATACCACCACATCTACTCCAGGAAAAAAGAGCAACCAAACCCAAAATTCCATTGTAAACTGAGCTCCAGGGGTAAAATCGTCCAACCCCACCACAAGAAACAAATTCAGCTTAGACACCCAAGCGAAGGACCAATGAATCTACACCTTTGTGGAAATTATACACGCACTACATTGAAAGAGAGGCTACAGAATCTGAATTGGGAACTCCAACAATTGAAATGTGCACCGTCTTTAAGCAGACATACAAACCCATGAATACCTCAACAAGCTTGATAAGTTAAGATAAAAAGCCATCCCGTCTCTCGAACACCAGCAGATACACTTTATTCCAATCGGGGCAAAAACCACTAGCCATAGTAACAGGTCAAATACCAGCTAAGAAGAAACCTGTGAAACACAAAGGCCAAATCGAGAAAAAGAAAGAAAAACGCACACCAACACCAAAACCCACACACCCCCAAACCCTTCAAATACACGAAATGAAAGAACGCGAAAAAGTATGATGAATAGTTAATACCTAAAATATAAACATAAGGAAATTAAAATAGAAATTCGAATTAAAAATAACTACAGTGTTGATTTTTTTTAGAACAGCGGAGATATCATTAACAAAACTAGCAAGGCGCTAGAAACAAAGTACAGGTTACATTTGACAATGAAATGGAGATATACACCATGAATTCCAATCAGGATTACAAATACTAGATCTATATTTAAGCTAGTAAAACAAAGATGACTGAATATCTTCATTGGTTCTCTCCATCACAGGTGAAATAGCCTTAAACACTTGAAAATTCCTTGACCTCCATATCATCCATAAAGTCGTATAAATTAAAGCAAACATCAAATTGCAATACTTCTTAGAAAGACCCTTAACATCCATCATTTGAATCAAATCACCAATGTCAACAGGAGAGGTGGTGAAGATCATGGACCAAATCGACTATTGGAAAACTCACACATCCAATCCCAAATCGACTATTGGAAAACTCACATTTAAAGAATAATCGGTCAATATCCTCCACTTCCTTATTACAAAAATGACAGTTAATCTCGTTGACCTTAATGCCCTTCGTAAAGAGATTGTGAGTCGTAGGAATCCTGTTTCTTAAACATCTCCAAACAAAACAATAAATCTTCAAAGGAACCACTTTGCACCAATAAAAGATAAAATCGAGAGGAGACCATCTGTTTTTGTCTATTAAAGACCTAAGCGACCAGACCGAGAAAACATCCGAGGAATCTCCTTTCCAACACCACGAGTCGTCATTTGAATTCAGCTGCGTATTACCAATAATATCCAAAAGATGATTCACCTCAATGGATTTAGTCCCTCTCCTGATTGGCCTTTTCCTGGATATTTGATACACTTTGAGAAGTGTAATATTTTATAATATGTGACAAAATGTCAACTTTAAAAAAAAACCTTTTCTCATGACGTTGAGTCATGTCATAAAATTTCGGTCCCAACAAAAACATCTAAGTTTTTATAATATTTAAATAACTTCGGGGGTTACAACTTCATATCAAACTAGACCATAGAAATCAAGTTGGGATACAAACTATTACATTAGACAGAATTTGCTCTGTCTAAAATCCCAATCTCATCGGGTCATCTACTTGCTTTTATCCCTCGTGTCTAGAACCTGGGATACATGACATAAAATAAAATATGTAAGACGGAAACCTCTTGTGAGCTACATGGGTTTTAGACTCAAAACATTTGTAACCATAACCAATTCATTTTCAAAACATTTATAATCATATCATTTACGACACTTGCTGTGAAAATCTTTATAGTCAATTTATATAATGACACTCGCTGTCAAAACCTTTATAATTAACCATATAACGAACTTTTGCTTTTAAAGCCTTTCATATTCATTTTCTTAGCTTTTCACTGGTATCGTAGCATACTTGATTTTTATACTTAGGGCCTTAATCACTCTTAGTGATACCCCAAGTCTGTACTGAGGTGGTACGAACATATCCAACCACCTCAGCATCTTATCACATGCTATGACTGGTATCTTAACATGCTTAATTTTATACTGAGGGCCTGAATCATTCTTGTTGATTGCCCCAGTCTGTACTAGGATGGAAAGAACACAATCAGTTCATTCTAGCATATTTCCATATTTAGGATATCTACTTCGCGAAGGGGTAGTACCGCCCTAGTAAATTCCTCTGTATTCCCCTTGTGGGAACATCATAGCCCAGGCAGAACATTTTCTATTCATTCACATTAATTTTGCATTACAATACATTGCTTGCATCAAATAACAGTCATTCGTAACATAAACATTCATTCATAATCATCATGGGCTAAACGCCAAAACATTCTTTCATAAATTTCATGGGCTAAACGCCAAAACATTCTTTCATAACTTTTATAGGCTAAACGCTAAAACACTCTTTCATAATTTTCATAGGCTAAACGCCAAAACATTCTTTCATAACTTTCATGGGCTAAACGCCAAAACATTATTTCATAACTTTTATAGGTTAAACGCCAAAACATGATTTCATAACTTTTATAGGCTAAACGCAAAAACTTTATTTCATAATTTTCATAAACTAAACGCCAAAACATTATTTCATAATTATCGTCAGCTAAATGCCAAAACGTTCATTCATAAATAACATAAGCATAGTGCCAAATCATACTTTCATATCGTAGTAGGCTTAATGTCAAATCATACTTTCAAAACATATTCATAACTTTTATAAGAATGACATAGATAGTAAAACTTGCATACAGATTCACATTTGAAAGTTACATATAAGTTTATACATAATTTTCCATGTACCCCATAGTGGGAAAAATTCACATGTACTCACCTTAGTAGCTAGGTACGTCTAGCTACACTAATCCACCCATATCTTGTACTAGTCCACATATTTTAGTCTTTCGTTACTTCCACACGTCCTTTAATCTCTATTAATCTAATAGAAGGTCATAATTTATTAGACAACTAAACAAATAGTAACTGTCTAATACTTCTTGAACTACTTCTAGTCATCATCTAGTTCCATTCCAATGTCCAAGTGTGATCCTTAAAGTATAATACCAAGGATATTTTACCGTTTTGTCCCATTTTGACCAAAAACGGTATTTTCGGGTCCTACACGGTTATTTCCAACAACTTTCTAATTTTTACATCTTTACAAGTTTATTACAATAGTTAGATGTCAAAATATCTCTCATTTTCCTCTTTTATACCATTTTAGCAATTTCCGACCATTAAAGTTTCCATAAATAGAAGTTCTTGCAAAACACGTTATTTCTCATTTGCTTGACTCCAATATATTCCCAATATTTCACAAAAATCATTTCAAAATTAAATTCTACGATCTATTTGTGTCATTTTTGTAAATTACAAAAACTTGTCCCAAAAGGGTTGAAATGCCCGATTCCATTCCAACACTTTACCATTATCTTCTTTCAAATACGCATAAACATTGACTACAAATCCCAATCAAGTATTCTTTCTTTTACCAACATAAAACAACTTCATCCCTACCTTGTATACTTACACATCATGAAAATGTAGTCATTTTCACAGCTCTTTTACTAGAAAATTTAAGACTCAAGTGTATTGAGTTTCATAAGAATTGAATAAATACGTTACTAGTACCCAAGTTTTAAGCTTTATCACCTTTTCTTTCACATGTATTTCTAGTCATGAACTTAACATCAATAATATTAAACTTTTTCTAACATTTCAATTATTCGATTCCATCAAAATGTAAAGACATGACCTAAAGCAAAAAATAACCATGTAACATCCAACTTCAAGAACACCAAATTCTTGCTTTTATGGTGTTTCCCAATCCTACTACTTGATAAATTTCCAGGAACACATTCTCATATATATAAACACCATAACAAAAGCTTATTGAAACATTGAAATTTCTGGAAATCCTAACATGCATTCACAAATTATCGAACTCAAGAACTAGGGTTTGAGAAATTACCCTAAATATTGACCAAAATCATAAATTTTTACCCTATTCAAGAATTTCCTGCTTCGAATCATGTTTAAAACCACAAATCAATACTAATTTTCGACATGCATTACAGATTCCGAATTTAATAAGTTAGGGATCCAACAATCGAACCTTACCCTTTCAAAAATCTGCCCAAAACTCAAGAATCTGAAACTGATGGTGTTCCTAGCATGGAATCAAATTAAGCCTAAGATATACGGCCTCCCAAGACCACCGTCGATCACCAGGTGCACCACCTGCAGCCACCTGCACCCACCATCGCCACTGGCGGTGGCCCTTTCCTCAAAAAATCAAAAATGCAGCAACCAAGGCTGCTTTCCCGTCTCCATTTTTTTGGAATCCCGAACCACAAGGTCGGAATCGACCTTCTCTTTTAGACTTTACTGTTGTGCATCTCCGGCCATCGTCGGTCCTCGAACCACCGCCTAAGGCGGCGTCGACTTCAGTCATCTTCGGCAGCAATGTAACACCCCGATCTTTGATACACTTTGAGAAGTGTAATATTTTATAAAAACATTATGTGACAAAATGCCAACTTGTTTAAAAAAAACTTTTCTCATTACGTGGAGTCATGTATTAAAATTTCGATCCCAGCAAAAACATCTATGTTTTTATAATATTTAAATAACTTCGGGTGTTACATTTCCAGTTACCCATCAACTTAAAGTCGGGTACCACGATTCTATCTCAAATGAAGCAATCTTTTATAGACTCAATGGCATAAAGTTTGGGAAAAACATTTTTAAGAGTAGAACCCTCAAACCAAACGTCTTTCCAAAAGAGAGTACAATCACCTTTTCCCACCTTTCTTCTGAAATAATTATTGAGATTGATGTTCCAAGATTCAAGATCATGAGTAACTTCGATAATATAAAACCACGTACTCGGGAGAGTTTTCTTAGCAGTCGGATTACAATCTCCTTTTTTAATATTATGAATCACTTTGATACAATCAATCCAAAGGCTATTACGATCCATCTTTAATCTCCATAAACATTTGGCCATCAATGCAACATTCATCGAGCTAAGGCAGTTAATACCCAAGCCGCCTAAAGACTTCGGATGAATCAATACATTCCACACAATCCAGTGTATTTTTCTTCAGTTAGAATTACCACCCCATAAAAACCTTCTCTGAATAGCTTCCAATTCATCTAGAACTTTTTAGGAGCTCTAAAGATAGAAAAATAGTACAACGAGAGATTACTAAGAACGGACTTCACAAGTGTGAGTCTACTAGCAAAAGAAAGCATATTCACTTTCTAATTAGAGAGCCTATTCTTGAATTTCTCGATAACAGACTTCCAATGCCTAGCAAGTTTTATGTTGGCTCCAATAGGAAGAACAATATACGTACAAGGAAAGGAAGCTGGCTTACACGAAAGAATGCTAGCAAAGCGAGTAAGGATATCATCCTCAACACCAACACCAAACACCTTACTCTTGTGAAGATTAACCTTGAGACTGGAAGCCAAATGAAAACATCTAAGAATGCAGTTAAGATTTATAAGATTAGATTCCGACCACTCCCCTATAAATGTAACATCGTCGGCATACATAAAATGAGAAATTGTAGGACCACCATTCGGGAGAGAGATACCATTGAAGATATGCTTATCACATGCTTCTTTAATAGAAACGCTAAGACCCTCCATAGCTGTAGCAAAAAGGAAAGAAGATATAGGATCCCCTTGGCGAACTCCCCTCATAATGTTGAATTCCTTGGTTGGAGAGCCATTAACAAGAACCGATGACCTAGCGGATGAGAGACAACCTTTTATGCACAACCTGCATTTGATTCCAAAATTCATTTGACTCATCACCAAATCTAGGTAACTCCAATTGAGAGAATCAAAGGCTTTATCAAAATCAACCTTAAAAATGAGCAACTTTCTTTTGGATTTTTTAGCCCATGAGATTAACTCATTCAATATAAGCGGACCATCTAAAATACTCTTTCCTTCAATGTAAGTCGATTGTTCCGGGCCGATAACCTTATCCACAACTCTTTTAAACTTGGAAGAAAGAACTTTAGACAATATCTTATACATGGAACCAATTAAGTTTACTGGAAGACAATCTTTCGAGAAAAGAGGATCATTACACTTTGGAATAAGAGAATAAAAGAGGAATTGCATCCCCTGCACATCATAGCTTCCCTCTCAAACTGTTTAATAAAAGAAAAAACATCCTCCTTAATATGCTCCCAAAAGACCATAAAAATTTTAAAAGAGAAACCATCGGGGCCTGGAGCTTTATCACTTCCACAAGCTTTAATCGCACGCTCAACTTCATCAATAGAGAACGGGCTTTCGAGAAAATCACGATCAATAGAGGATAATTTCAAGAATTTGGAATTGATAAGATTCGGTCTCTAGATAATTGGCTCATAGAATGTATTCCTGAAAAAATAAAAACAACCCTTTTAATTTTCAGCTGATCTGAAACCCACTCTCCTTCAATATTAATCCCATTAATTCTAGTTTTTTTCTTCTGCAATTTATGACATAGTAAAAAAATTGGAATTTTCTTCTCCATCTACAGCCCATTTCAGCTTCGCTTTTTGTTTAAGATCTTGAGACCTTCTATTATCAATGTCGAGAAGCTTCGCCTTATACACTCTTCTTGCTTCGCGCTCTGGGGAACTAAGCAGCCGCGATTCAACAATCTTTTCAAAATTATCGGTTTGGACAGCCACATGGTCATATTACCTATTTTCAATAGAGTTCACATTACTGCGTCAAGATTTAAAAACACCCTTTAGAGACTTTAATTGTAACACCACGATACTTTTGTTAAGTATTAATATGTTAATCATAGTGTATTTATGATTTAATATGGTGTTCTAAGTATTAGAAAATTAATACTAGAAAAAGGGTAATTTGGTCATTTTACCATAAAAGGGTAATTTGGTCATTTTACCATAAAAGGGTAATTTGGTCATTTGACCAAGTGAAGGACCAATTATGTAAAAATATTGTTTGGTTGTGGCAAAAACATAAAAAAAGAAAGTTTTATTGTGATAAAATGTGAGAAAAGTGCCAAAAGTTCAAGAAATGGAACTTAGGGACTAAATTTGTAAAATTTGGAAGTGTAAATAGGAGAGTTGACTCTCCTATGTGTGGCTGAATATTTGAGAACTTACGGGAAGGTTTTCTTGCATACGAATTCTGGAAATTCTGGAGAATTAGAAGAAGGAATTGAACACAAACTTGGAATTGAAGATTTCCTAAGTTAATCAAGGTTAGTAATCAAGTTCCAACCTAAGTTTTGTGTGTGTGTTCTTGGTGGGTTTTCTTGGGATGAACTGGAAACTGAATTCCAGTTATAATCCAAGTGGTTTTATATGATTATAAGTAGCAAACATGCTTGTGATGTAAGAACACACATTAAGTTGAAAGTATGTTGCTATTTTTGAAGATTGACAATTTTGATCAAGAACCCTAGATTGTGAGTTCTTGTGATTAACTTGGTTTTAATGGTTAATAATGACTTATAGATGTTATTCTAGTTGAACCAAATCAGTAGAAGTGATTATAACTTAACAATTTCGGTTTTTGGACGAAAATTGTGAAAAACGGGAATTATTGGAAATGGATTTGAATTACCGTTTCCATGGTTCAAAACTTGAAGTAAATGAGGGGTTTTGGTCCTGGAACAAACCCCTACTGATTAAGTCAAGAATTAAGGACTTAACAAGAGAAAATGGGATTTTATACCATTAAATCGGAGTTTTCTGGATCTGCCAGCAGCAGGCGCGACGCGCCCCTCACCTGGGCGCGATGCGCCATCGCGGAAGAAACCCCCTGTGAAGATTTGAGCAATTTTCAAATTTTATTTTGATGCTAGGCTTATCCGATTGACCTGAAATTTTAAACATAGGTCTAATATGGTATGAAACTTCGTAGAAAATTGTCGGAATACGTATACGACCTCTCGAAAGTACTGTAGCAAAATACGTGTATTTTGGAAAAATGTATAATTTAAAGAAAGATGGTAATTGAAAGTTATCATCTAGGAATGGTCCCCAATTATATTATATTGGACTCTCGTGTATTAGAGTCAATTGAAATGGTTGTTAACCTATTATCATTTGGTATATAAATGAATATATAGGTACGGGATGTATAAAACGGCAAGAAATATCGGGATACAATCGCAGCATGTATCCAGGTGAGTAATCTCACTTATATCATATATGATATGTATTGATTGGATTGTTACAGATTGAAACAGATTCGGGGGACGAAATTTGACAGTTTACAGATGCGTTAAAAAGACAATACTGACAACGCAGCGGTCGTCGTGCGGTCAAAAATAAAGAAATACCTAACACACACTAGTATAGCGGTAGTCAGGGTCGATCCACAGGAGCTTCGTGGTTAGACTAGATGAGAGATTACCAACTAATAGTGTCACAGCTATAGTCGGAGGATCTGGTTTCTATTTTCCTATCACTAGCAAATGAGACAATGCTCAAATACTCAAGCCAAGCCAAGCTATGTCCAAATATCCTAGTCACTTTCTGAAATCAGAAGTACATCTCTGACTCAGAAGCAATCAAGGGCATCCACACTAACTAAACCAAGCAAAGCATAAATACCACTAGTTAAGTCCTGTGGAACAGTTACTAGCCAAGGTTTAATGCTTACCAGATAACCTACTGATTTCAGCTAAGGAAAACAGTCCTAATAAGGTCCAAAACAATATCCAAAAACACAATCAAACAATCAATCAAACACAAATACTCAAAACACCGAAAAGCTAAGATTAAAAGTAACCAAATGCTTTTCATTCACCAAAAGGAATTCCAAATACAAAATCAGTAACCAAATGTTTCTAAAACAGAAACCTAATTGCTCAAAGTCAGTGGTTGTCACTCCCAAAGACTTTAGCTACAAAACTACTTTCTACCAAAATGAAATTGAAGTCAAAAACATAAAATACCAATTATGAGCTTGCTGAAATGGAATCCTGGAGTCAAAGAGCTTCTAGGTCGATCTTACACCCGGTTCTTTGCTAGGGTTTTCGGCTGGAAATGCATCTATTTATACTTGCAAATTTCCCGCAACCGCGCCGCGCATAAGTGAAATCCGCGGCGCGCGTACTTATCTTTCCCCGTTTCTTCGGAATTTAAATGTGTTCCACCGCCTTAAGCCCGCGTCGCGCAAATATCAAATCCGCGGCGCGCGCACGACTTCCCTTGATTTTCCATTCTTTCCATACTTTTTCCTTTTGTACACCTTTAGTCCCTGTTTTTACTCTTTTTCTCCAGACAAGTCCTGGCACGAAAAGTGAGAATACCCAGACATATTTGATATAATTTTATCAAGAACAGGGCTCAACAATGCCTAGAATACTTGATATCACTAGGCGTTGTCAAACACCCCACACTTGTGCCTTGCTTGTCCCCAAGCAAGAGAGTTTTTAACAAATTATAATAGAGAATCAAACAATTTTTGACTGCGTTTAGTTTCAAAGTTTATTGCTCTTTGAGTTAGAATGGAATAGTTCATGAAAACATAATTGAGTTGTTCTTTGGAATTCATGGCTTTCTAAAGAACCCTTGATTACTAACTTTCTGTCCACAATGAAGTGTACTTACTCGTTCAGATTCTAAAGGCCATTAAGGAATTGTCCATGACTTTCGATGTTGTCCGTGTAGCGAGCTTTCAGAAATATCATCCCAGACCAGACGATCTTAGGTGATAAGGTGCATAAGGCCCACCCATTTTAGACCTACCGGCTCGAACAACAAAGGCCACTGACTGACTTTTCCTTCCTAAATTCCAATCCTAAAACAGCTCAATCTTCTAAACTCGTAAAACTCAACTTATTTGACTAACTAATAGCATGATCACAACTAAACAGTATTTCTTGAAAAATACTAATGCTATCACAATCACAAACCATTCATTTCAAAATTGCAATTTATTAAAAATTTTTGAAAAGTTGCTAAAATTTTGAAAAATCGATCATTTCTGCAAAAATTTTCAAAAATTCTCTTTCGACCGTCCACACCCCACACTTAAAACCGTACAACGTCCCCGTTGTACAAAAATTATTTCAAAGCAAGGGAGAAAGAGTTACCCCTTTTTGGACGATGGACTGCTTGGTGCTCAATATCACAGGTATAATGCGTACAAATGGATCCTTGAGTTCGTATTCTGGAGTTGTAGCGCTACAGTGAACACGCCGGTGGTCGAGACAAGTGGAGGGGGCACGGTGACCCCACACTCGTCTGAGACAACTCCCTCTCAGATTGGTATATCATGCATCACTTAACAATTAAATTAAAAAACGTACATGACACAAATAAAATATACAAATAAAAGTGTCATAAGTTTATACATATATCCCAAAAAGAATAAAAAGAAAGAAAGAACGAGAAAAAAAAGGTACATCAATCACTACCAGGCGGCCTGGAAGGTCCGGCCTCATGATCGTGGGACCGGGCTGGGAATGATCGGGGACGGTGGCCCTGGGCCGATGCTGTCTGAATAAGTATCTCCCCGATCCACTCGAGCTGGTCCAAGACTATCGTGAGCTGACCCTCAATCCGCGTTACTCTGGCATCCAATCGGCGGAGGGCTGATGGATCGACCTGCTCCGTCTGTGGCTGTGCCGGCTCTGGTCTCCGGCGTGTCCTGCCGGGCTGGGCGTATGCAGGCTGGGGTGCCTGAGGAGGCTCGATCGGAGCCCGGATGTACTGCCCTGGTCGCTGCTGCTCGATGAGCAACATCCTCTCCAAAGTGCGTGCTGCAGTGCGCGATGGAGGCAGAGCAGTCAAAGATGCTGCCACGGGGGCAGTAAGGATGCCATAGGAACGGGCCAGGCGGGTGATAAAATACCCCCTGGCTAGTGGACTACTGGTGGAGGCGCTGGTAGAGTGAGTGGAGAGAGCGGTCGCGAGGGCGAAAAGGAGGTGGAGGAATCGGGATGGGTCAAGGAGAAACTACAAAAATGTCATATCGTCCCCAGACACCTTCTCGCCTCCCTACCGCTGCATGATGGAGGTGGAGACAATCCGGTGCATGAGGCGATGGAGTGGATCGCGTAGGTGGCTCTCCCTCGAGGTCCCCGCCTCGTACCTGACGTTGGACAGTGGTGCCCAAACCTCCATGTTGGGAGGGCGCTCCGGCTCCCCCTGAATGCACAAGCCGAAGAACCGGGTGAAGTAGCGATGCTGGAGGTCCGCTGGGGTGTATAACCCCATTCGCCTCCCGAACTCCCGGAGGTTGCACTCCCTGTGCTCACCTCCCAAGCGAAATCGTACCAGCCTGGAGCGCGGGTCTCCCGCCCAAGGTGCGAACTGGATAGTAGATATGAACTCTAGCAGCAACTCCGTGTAGACCACGTCCTCGTCTGTGGCCATGATCCTATCCCAGCCGCGGCATGTAAATGATGCCTCCTCGTGGGTCCAGGTACGATGTAGGAATGGCTAAATCGCGCCCCAGAGCCCAGCGTCCCTCAGAATATCTCGATCGATGACTGTCGCCTCAAGGACCCGGCGACGAGTCAATGTGTCTCTCCGTGAAGTGTACTCCACTGAACTGGCAAGCTCTGCAGGGAACTGGAGGAAGGGGTGGTCCAATCTGAACATCATCTGCAAAAGAAAACACATAGCACAAAACAAAAATTTTTCAAAATTAGTCCTTTTCCTCCCCACCGCACCGCGGCGCGGCCCAAGAGCAAGGGCGCGGCGCGGCGTACGGCTCTTTCCAAACCCCGATCCAAAATCTCAATTTAACCTGCTACAACTCGATCTAATCACACCACAAGGTAGCCTAGGTGCCAACTAGCTCATCTAGGGTCTCCATTTGGCAAAACAAACACCCTATGAGCTAGCATTAGCGATTCTAAGTTTTGAACTATTTTGGGCAAATCACTAAAATTAACTACCTAATCGCTAGTTTTAATGAGCAATAGATAGTTAGAATGGCATACCTTGGTAGAAGAAACACAATAAGCAAGAGAAATCGCAAGAAAATTTCAATAACCAGAGCTCCGAGTCGCATGTGGGTCATGCGAGTCGCGGTTTACCTTATAAAGGAGAAAACCGACTGATCGTTTACCGCATTGCGGGTTTACTCTTTGCGCGTCGCGCGTGTCCAAATCAACCCCTGCACATCGGGTTGGTTTACGATCACGCGTCGCGTAATTCAAATACCCGCGGCGCGGACTTCAAAAATTTCAAAACTTCTCAAATGACCCCACACTTATTTCAAACCACTAGTACCTGCAAAAAGATTGATGTATTTTTTGTATTTTATTTTAAGAAATATATCCTAACTTATGACACGATGGGTTGCCTCCCAACAAGCGCTAAGTTTAACGTCTTCAGCCAGACGTGTTACTCCTACTACAGCTACGGTGGATCGTACACCATTTGTTTCTGCTGCATTTCTACTTCCACCGTCCTTTCGCTGACCCACTGCCCCTCAAACTTTTCTGGGTCGAATGGCTTGTCGGTTCTCCTACTGCTGCCCGGTTGTTGCTTTCTAGTTAACTCCCGTAAATTCTTGGAGGTAGTTTTGAACCTCCAAGCTCGGTCCTTCCTTCTGCATCTCTTCAAAGTCAAAGGCTTGACATGAAGCGCGCCCAGTGCCGCTTCCAGTAGTTGTTTTGTAAATTTCATTTTGCCAGTGTCTCGCATGCTATCTTCAGGTTGCAATTTTGGCTTGCAGTACCAATAAAAATTTTCCAATCGAATGGAATCGGAAGGCAACATAACAGGATGCTTCCATATGTCCTCATCGATGGTATTGATCACATCTAATTTTCCATTCATGAATGGATCATGAGTGGTGATAAAATCATGTTTATTATTTTCAAATATTAATTCGTCAGCATCAACTTCTTGGTCATCGTCCAACAGGTGGATCGGAACCAAGAGTGAGTGACTTATTTGATCTGATGGTGGTACAAAATCACCCATCATCAGATCCTTACTTTCAAATTTCTCAAAATTTTCAAAAATTACAGGGTCGGGGGTAATATTGTCATCTACACCCCCTTCCTCAAAAACATCAACAATTTCGGGGATCATTGGGCTGGGGTCTGTACTGTCACTTACAGCCTCCTCCACAGCATCCTCATCAATCAAATCGTCTGGTGATGGTATGGATTCACTCATCACCAGCTCGACATTATCAACATTTTCAAAAATATCAAAAACATGAAAAGCTGTTGAGTCAGAGGTAGCATTGTCACCTACAACCTCTTCCTCAACAACATTTTCGACCCTCTCAGTGGTCTCTTGACTTTCCCACGGTGTATGCCCTTCCATCACATATTTAGGTGATGCAAGTTCACACACATTATTATTGGTGAAATCACTCGCCTTCGGTTCTGGCGAAGGTGGTGAACATTTCCAACTTTCCTCTAACCTATCTAAAGAAGCTTGCACTTTTTCAAGAGCTTCAGCCTGGTCCTTCTGCTCGTGGTAGTTGTTATACATGAATACCCAAAGTTGGGCCCAAGTTGCAGAATTCTCAGGCTGAAATACCTCCTCGGTCCGCCATCCATTGTCATCGAATGATCCATTATAACAATCATCCTCGTAATAGGTGTCGGCCGAATTTTCATAATAATCATACTGATCCGGGTACATGTAATCACCCATTATAAGGATGTACGCATACCAAAAATCAGCAAAACTAAAATCAACATCAAAATCAGAAACTAAATCCTACAAATCATCTAATCTAAGCGCACAGCTCCCCGGCAACGGCGCCAAAATTTGACAACACAGCGGTCGTCGTGCGGTCAAAAATAAAGAAATACCTAACACACACTAGTATAGCGGTAGTCAGGGTCGATCCACAGGAGCTTCGTGGTTAGACTAGATGAGAGATTACCAACTAATAGTGTCACAGCTATAGTCGGAGGATCTGGTTTCTATTTTCCTATCACTAGCAAATGAGACAATGCTCAAATACTCAAGCCAAGCCAAGCTATGTCCAAATATCCTAGTCACTTTTTGAAATCAGAAGTACATCTCTGACTTAGAAGCAATCAAGGGCATCCACACTAACTAAACCAAGCAAAGCATAAATACCACTAGTTAAGTCCTGTGGAACAGTTACTAGCCAAGGTTTAATGCTTACCAGATAACCTACTGATTTCAGCTAAGGAAAACAGTCCTAATAAGGTCCAAAACAATATCCAAAAACACAATCAAACAATCAATCAAACACAAATACTTAAAACACCGAAAAGCTAAGATTAAAAGTAACCAAATGCTTTTCATTCACCAAAAGGAATTCCAAATACAAAATCAGTAACCAAATGTTTCTAAAACAGAAACCTAATTGCTCAAAGTCAGTGGTTGTCACTCCCAAAGACTTTAGCTACAAAACTACTTTCTACCAAAATGAAATTGAAGTCAAAAACATAAAATACCAATTATGAGCTTGCTGAAATGGAATCCTGGAGTCAAAGAGCTTCTAGGTCGATGTTACACCCGGTTCTTTGCTAGGGTTTTCGGCTGGAAATGCATCTATTTATACTTGCAAATTTCCCGCAACCGCGCCGTGCATAAGTGAAATTCGCGGCGCGCGTACTTATCTTTCCCCGTTTCTTCGGAATTTAAATGTGTTCCACCACCTTAAGCCCGCGTCGCGCAAATCTCAAATCAGCGGCGCGCGCACGACTTCCCTTGATTTTCCATTCTTTCCATACTTTTTCCTTTTGTACACCTTTAGTCCCTGTTTTTACTCTTTTTCACCAGACAAGTCCTGGCACGAAAAGTGAGAATACCCAGACATATTTGATATAATTTTATCAAGAACAGGGCTCAACAACGCCTAGAATACTTGATATCACTAGGCGTTGTCAAATACCAGATAAGCTGTGAGTCTGCGATAGACAAGAACTGAGCTGTGAGTCAATGATACGACAATACCAGATAAACCGTGAGTCTGCGATAGACAAGAACGGTGCTGTGAGTCAACTTTAGAAAGGCAATACTGGATAAGCCATGAGTCAATGATATGACAAGAACGGAGCCGTGAGTCTAGGCAAAAGCGGGGTAAACCCGTGAGCCATAAATGACTATGATATTGGATGCTATATCCAACTGGTGCGGCCTATATGGCTATGATATTGGATGCTATATCCAACTGGTGCGGCCTATATGGCTATGATATCGGGTTATTGAACCCAGATGGTGCGGCCTTCGGGCTATGAAATTAATGATGAAACTGTTGGTGCGGCATTAGGGCTATGACTTGTATATTGAAAATGTTTTGGTGCAGCTTATATAGCTACGACACATGGTGCGGCTTATATAGCCATGATATATGGTGCGGTCAGTTATGACTATGAAATATGGGACAGAAATGTATGCAAATGACAGCCTGCAAGGCTATGAAGTAGGATGTGAAATCCTAAGAGACATACGGTCAGCCAGTAAGGCTAGGAGTTTGGATCCGATATCCAGATAGATATATGAATGTATTTTTATACATGTTATTTGCAGATATGATTACTCACTGAGCTTTATAGCTCACGTTATTTGTTAAATGTCCCTACAGGTTAGCATGATCCTGATAAGGGAAAAGATAGAGTCCGTGACTAAAGCAGTGGGACTTTTAGATGCTGTCAGTAGCAGCCCGGCTTCAAAGGAGATTATGGTATTTTATACTCTCCTTGATACACTTGTACCCGTTTTTAATAAAATATACCCCTTTTGTTATGGTTTTACGTATTGAAACCTTGGTTTTAAATGAAAAATTTTCAGGGGTGTTTTTGTTTTAAAAGCCGGGTGTTACAAGTTGGTATCAGAGCCGAGGTTTAAGTGAACTAGGTGTCTATAGAGTAGATTCCTGGACTTAAACCTTGAGATAGTAGATATGATGTATAGTTAGGTGTATATAAGTTGTTATTATACGTATATAACCTAACCATTGCTGACTTCTGACGTATAAGAAGTATGAACAGTGAATATTACTGGGAGGAATTTAGGGCGTGGAGCTTTAAGAGGCGGACCAGCCCTTTCTCAAGGCTCCACTGAACGAGGGGCAAAGAGACAAGTAGCAGAAAATCCACATGACAAGCAATAGTAGCTGCTGTGGTCAGAAAAAGAAATTGGGTGCTCACCCTGACTGATATTCAAGGTGAAAGAAAAGTAGTTGAGACTACAAGAAAAGCAGAAAAAAATATTGGTGGACGCTTCAGAAGAAGTTAACACGAATTAGGTCTAGCCTTAAAGGGAAGGGACCAAAACTAAAAATGTGATGTGGTGTAAGAAGTGTAGGAAAAGCACTAAGAAAATTGTAGAGTAGAGACTCTACCGTTGAAATGCTGAAATTGCAGAAAATAGGAGTATATTGCTCGAGCTTGTTGGATGGCACGGAAGTATGTCTAGCGCGGAGCTATAGAACACTTTCCTATGAAATGTTCACATGCTAAATGTGGAGTAACGGGTGATAAACCTAGGAAGGAACGCGGAGGAAAGAAAGAAGAAACGAATGATCGTAAAGGACTAGTGGTACCATGAGCAATCCAGCAGATTATGGAAGAAGCTCATGAGGAAACTGATATGGTCTCAAATATAATTGTTTTGAATAAAATCCCCGTATATGTTATATTTGATCCATGAAGCTATGCTTTGGATCGATGACTTTGATGTCTTGTCTGAATATTTCATCAACGATTATGGATAAAATTTCGGAAGTAGCTATAGCAGTTAGCAAATATGTTCAAGATATTGAACACCTAGAAGGTAGTCTGCCTAGGATTTACGGGACCATTTTTCCCTATAAATCTGAAGCCGATGACTACCAATGAATCTGAAGAAATTGTGCATATGAATTGGTTAGCAATGAATGATGCTAACATGAATTGTGGAAATATGAACATTATGGTTCAAAAATCAGAAATGAAACGGATGAAAATCCACGGTAAATAACCGTTGTTGAGAATACCGGTTACTTCACTTTGCTTAAACTCGGAAAAGAGTTAGTAAAGGAAGGATGTTTTAGTTGGCATACGTAGTATTGGCCAAGCTAAATAAAGCGGCGGTAGAAGTAAAAAACTTTAAATGAATTCTCGGATGTTTCTTCCAAAGAACTTCTAGAATTTCCGCCAGATTGATGAGAAGAGTTTATGATAAAACTGGTTTTGGGAGCCATCCCTGTTATTTAGGCTCCGTACCGATTAGCATCTGCAGAGATGGCAGAGTTGAGAAAGCAATTAGAAATTCTCGAATCGGGGTCTCATACGGCCTAATGTGTCATCGTGTGGAGCCCCATCGTGTTTGAAAAGAAGAAAGACAAGTTGATGTGTATGTGCATTGACTACCGAGAAGCTGATATTCTCGAAACCAGATTGAATATGATGTATGATTGTACTAAATATTGGAGTTACTTCGTGGAGGAAAGTAATATGCGAAGTTTTCCAAGTATGAAATTTAGCTAAAAGAAGTTTCAGTTCTTCGGGCAGATTATTAATGCCAAAGATGTTAAAGTAGATCCAGCGGAAAGGATGTTGTGATAAAATGGGAACCGCCTGGAGAAGCTGACTAAAATTGTAGTTTCCTTAAATTGGTGGGTTATTATAGTAGTGTTGTAGAAAACTGCTCCTTGATTGTTGTCTAGTTGACTAAAGTTGACCAAGAAAAGTGAAAAGTTTGAGTGGGTAGAAAGACCACAAATATCTTTTCAAAGTTTGAGACAAACCTTGTGTGAAACTTCGGTGTTAGCATTATCGCTAAGCGGAGAAGATAATTTATTTTACAGAAATGTATCCAGAGTTAATTTTGGGTACATAACATTGCAGTAGCAATTATGATTTTGGCATTGAAACTTTGAAGACACTACTTATGTGGTGTAAAGCTTACTGTTTATACGGATCATATAAGTTTGAAGTACTTAATTAGTCAAAAAGAAGCTGAATATGAGATAGCAAAGATAGATGGGTTACTTAAAGATTTCGGTTATGAAATCTTGTACCATCTCGGTATAGTAAATGTGGTTATAGATGCCTTGAGTTGAAAAGAGTATCTTTTGAAAGATACAACCACATGCGTGAATGTGGCGAATTGATTACCTGAGTTGATTCGGGTAGCACAAAAAGAAGTGTGCAAGTCTGAAAATGTAAAAAGTGAATTAATGATTGGATATTGGAAGAAGCTAGTTGGAAAACCACATCGATTTAAAACCCTTGGTGGTTGCGTATGTGGATTCCAAAGCAAGGCGAAACATGAGATTTATTTTGAAAATATGCATATTGTAGTAGATATGCAGTATACCCGGAGCAATACCAGACTGTATAGGGTGATAAAACCTATGTATTGGTGGCTGGGACTGAAGAAAGATATGGAAAGATATGTGAAAAGTATTTGACCTGTGTGCAAGTAAAGTCAAACCAGTAGAAGCATACGAAGAAATTTACCCGTTGTTGGTCCCAGAAAAGAAATGGGACGATATTAGTATAGATTTTGTAATAAAGTCTTCGCAAGTATCGTATGGGTATGACATCAAATGGGAAATTATTGATCGGATGATGAAACCAGCGTAAATTTATACCGACTAGGGAAGAAATTAAGATCGAAAAGTAGTGAAAAACTACATAGAAAGAGAAATTTGTCGACGTGAGTTACTGGTGTCGATTGTATCGGGTCGAGATAATAGAATTATTCGCTGATTTTGGCATAAATTCCAAGAATAATCAGTTCAAAAGTACTAGTAAGTACCGTATCTTGATGGGCGAGATGAGATAATGATGCAGACTTTAGAAGTTATGCTTGAAACTTGCATATTAGACCCTGGTGGAAGATGAGAAGATCGTCTATCTTTGGTAGAACCCGTAGATAATAACAGTTTTCGTATCAGCATTCAGATGGCCCGTATAATGCATAGTATGGAGTATCGTGTTGCACGTCGATTTACTAGACTGAAGTTGGGGAGAAGCCGTTGGCTGGACCCGAGATTTGTACCTCAAACAGAAGAAAAGATTAGGCAAATTCGAGAAAGCTTGGAAATAGACAAAAATCGACAAAAGTGGTATGCGGATTGCCGAGTAAAACCGTTGAAATTCCAAATGAGGAAAGATGACAGTGTTCAAAGTATTCCCTTAGAAAGGACTAAGATTATTTTGGGAAGAAAGGAAAGTCGAGTCCTTGTTTTATTGGACCTTTCCATATATCCCACAGAGTAAGAATTGTGGTGTATTGATCGAAGTTCTTGATGAACTTCAAGATAATGATAATGTTTTACATGGGTCTCATTTTGGAGAACATTGAATGATAAATTCCAAAAATACCTCGTGTTGAAATGGAGGTAGATGAGGAATTAGGTACTCGGGAAAACCCGAGAAGGTGTTAGACCAGAAAATAAGACAGTTGCGAGATAAGAAGACTAGTATGGTAAAAGTGCTTTGGCAATACCATAGAGGTTTCCATATGACATGAGAAACCGAAATTATAATGAGATAGAATTACCCTCGCTTGTTTGTATGATTTCGGGGACGAAATCGTTTGAAGGAGGGGAGAATTTGTAACACCACGATACTTTTGTTAAGTATTAATATGTTAATCATAGTGTATTTATGATTTAATATGGTGTTCTAAGTATTAGAAAATTAATACTAGAAAAATGGTAATTTGGTCATTTTACCATAAAAGGGTAATTTGGTCATTTGACCAAGTGAAGGACCAATTATGTAAAAATATTGTTTGCTTGTGGCAAAAACATAAGAAAAGAAAGTTTTATTGTGATAAAATGTGAGAAAAGTGCCAAAAGTTCAAGAAATGGAACTTAGGGACTAGATTTGTAAAATTTGGAAGTGTAAATAGGAGAGTTGACTCTCCTATGTGTGGCTGAATATTTGAGAACTTACGGGAAGGTTTTCTTGCATACGAATTCTGGAAATTCTGGAGAATTAGAAGAAGGAATTGAACACAAACTTGGAATTGAAGATTTCCTAAGTTAATCAAGGTTAGTAATCAAGTTCCAACCTAAGTTTTGTGTGTGTGTTCTTGGTGGGTTTTCTTGGGATGAACTGGAAACTGAATTCCAGTTGTAATCCAAGTGGTTTTATATGATTATAAGTAGCAAACATGCTTGTGATGTAAGAACACACATTAAATTGAAAGTATGTTGCTATTTTTGAAGATTGACAATTTTGATCAAGAACCCTAGATTGTGAGTTCTTGTGATTAACTTGGTTTTAATGGTTAATAATGACTTCTAGATGTTATTCTAGTTGAACCAAATCAGTAGAAGTGATTATAACTTAACAATTTCCGTTTTTGGACCAAAATTGTGAAAAACAGGAATTATTGGAAATGGATTTGAATTACCGTTTCCATGGTTTAAAACTTGAAGTAAATGAGGGGTTTTGGTCCTGGAACAAACCCTTACTGATTAAGTCAAGAATTAAGGACTTAACAAGAGAAAATGAGATTTTATACCATTAAATCGGAGTTTTCTGGATCTGCCAGCAGCAGGCGCGACGCGCCCCTCACCTGGGCGCGAAGCGCCATCGCGGCAGAAACCCCATGTGAAGATTTGAGCAATTTTCAAATTTGATTTTGATGCTAGGCTTATCCGATTGACCTGAAATTTTAAACATAGGTCTAATATGGTATGAAACTTCGTAAAAAATTGTCGGAATACGTATACGACCTCCCGAAATTACTGTAGCAAAATACGTGTATTTTGGGAAAATGTATAATTTAAAGAAAGATGGTAATTGAAAGTTATCATCTAGGAATGGTCCCCAATTATATTATATTGGACTCTCGTGTATTAGAGTCAATTGAAATGGTTGTTAACCTATTATCATTTGGTATATAAATGAATATATAGGTACGGGATGTATAAAACGGCAAGAAATATCGGGATACAATCGCAGCATGTATCCAGGTGAGTAATCTCACTTATATCATATATGATATGTATTGATTGGATTGTTACAGATTGAAACAGATTCGGGGGACAAAATTTGACAGTTTACAGATGCGTTAAAAAGACAACACCAGATAAACCGTGAGCCTGCGATAGACAAGAACGGAGCTATGAGTCAATGATACGACAATACCAGATAAGCCGTGAGTCTGCGATAGACAAGAACGGAGCTGTGAGTCAACTTTAGAAAGGCAATACCGGGTAAGCCGTGAGTCAATGATATGACAAGAACGGAGCCGTGAGTCTAGGCAAAAGCGGGGTAAACCCATGAGCCATAAATGACTATGATATTGGATGCTATATCCAACTGGTGCGGCCTATATGGCTATGATATTGGATGCTATATCCAACTGGTGCGGCCTATATGGCTATGATATCGGGTTATTGAACCCAGCTGGTGCGGCCTTCGGGCTATGAAATTAATGATGAAACTGTTGGTGCGGCCTTAGGGCTATGACTTGTATATTGAAAATGTTTTGGTGCAGCTTATATAGCTACGACACATGGTGCGGCTTATATAGCCATGATATATGGTGCGGTAAGTTATGACTATGAAATATGGGACAGAAATGTACGCAAATGATAGCCTGCAAGGCTATGAAGTAGGATGTGAATGTATTTTTATACATGTTATTTGCAGATACGATTACTCACTGAGCTTTATAGCTCACGTTATTTGTTAAATGTCCCTGCAGGTTAGCATGATCCTGATAAGGGAAAAGATAGAGTCCGTGACTAAAGCAGTGGGACTTTTAGATGCTGTCAGTAGCAGCCCAGCTTCAAAGGAGATTATGGTATTTTATACTCTCCTTGATACACTTGTACCCGTTTTTAATAAAATATACCCCTTTTGTTATGGTTTTACGTATTGAAACCTTGGTTTTAAATGAAAAATTTTCAGGGGTGTTTTTGTTTTAAAAGTCGGGTGTTACATTAACCGCATCAATAAATTTCTATCGAGATTATCAGCAATCAAAGAAGAGCACCAGTTCCGAGTCACAAGATCTTTGAAACCATCAACGGCAAGCCAACTGTTAAAAAACCAGAAAGGGGTAGGCCCATAATCAAAATAATCTGCCAATAGTACCAGAGGGGGCAGTGATCCGAATGCAATCTTGGAAGGACTAAAACCGAAGCGTTGACCCACAAAGCTAAAAAATTGTTACAAGCTAGAAATCTATCAATTATGATTAACTTTTCACCATCACGGCGCATGCACGTAAACCTCCTACCACCCATGTTAAATTCTCCTAATTCCGCCTCTCTTATGAAGGAATTAAAAGCGTTCATGCGAGACAAACCTTTTCAGAGAATCTCTCCTTGGCGCAAGTAACTTCATTGAAGTCACGCATTAGAAGCCAAGCTCCATCACGAATCGACAATTTTAATTGAATCAATTTTTTCCACAAAGACATTCTCTCTTCATCATTAACAGGAGGGTAAACATTAACCAAATTCACTCTGTTATTGTTGCCTCCCCGGTTGCCAATAATGAGAATAAAATGTTGATTTTTAATTATTTCGAAAACCTTGAGAGAAAAGGGATTCCAAATGCAGAACATACCACCAGAACGACATTGAGCATCCACAACAACCGATTCAAAAGGAGATCGATCCCAGAAATGTTCTATATTAATATCATCTCCATTGACGAATTGTGTTTCCTTGCAACTCACGAAGTTGATTTGATATTTCACTTTTATCTTCCTTACCCACTCCTTCTTTCTAGAGTTTCCAACTCCTCTAAGATTTACCGAGAGACAATTCATTGATTACCGAACATAACATAACCCCTTCTCCATTGATGATTTTACTGATCAGCCCCTCCATTCCTTCCATCCGATATCCAATTGCTGAACCAATCTCCATAGTCTTTCTAATCTCAACATACGAAGAATTTGATGAAGCTCCTGATGTCTTAGTATCTTGAGAAGAGTCCGGAATGTCATCGACTGCGTTTCCAAGTTGCAACCCTATTACTCCTTTGCTTTCCTTTTTCTTTATGCATTTTAATTTTATTTTGGTTAGAGGCTCTAACCAAGTCCTTAAACTTTACTGAAACTGGCTTTTTTATGAAGCCCTGATAACACGACACGAGGATCCTAAAACAACATTACCGTTGACTTCGTTCACTTCATTCACCTCTTACGACACTTCCTGAAACAGCCACAAAGTCATTTAAATCAGGAATGGTAAATTGGCCCATAACCTTTTGCTGATGATCAAAGTTGCCATGTGGGCCGACATACGATGAACTCACCCCAATTTCAGCATTACCGTTGACTTCGTTCACTTCATTCACCTCTTCCAGCTCTTCATCTACAAAATTGTCAATTGGGTCAGCGGATTTCCAAGCCCAATCCCATTACAACTATTTTCCACATTTAATTCACAATTATTTTCATTATCGAGACGGGGGGACACCATCTCGGTAACCTGATCATTGGAATCCAGGGGCGACTGTTCGGAATTGAGTCATTGATCACATGCTACCGTATCCCTTAGACTGTGGGGTGTGGGATGACGCGCCCCCAGCGTCCTGCCATCGGGGCCGTACCAAGCAAATTTGGGGCCTGGGGAAAAAATAAAAAATGAGGCCCTTTACAATAATTTTTTTTTGGTAAAAGAGGATGGAATATCCAAAATTTTTTGTTAATTAAAAATTTTAATACAATTTCAGAACAATTTCAGAAAAACTTTGCAAATAACAAAATCAAAATATTTCAGAACTCATATATCATTTCAGAAAAATATTTAAGAGAACTAGACCATTGCAGAAAAGAATATTAAAGAATCAAGAAGTTCCTTACATATTGACAATTCAGAAATCGAAAATCACTTCAACAATAAAATCAATTCACGGCTTCACCTTCATGAATAACTTAATCAATTAATCATTGAATCAACCCAGAAATAGAAAATCGAGAATGTACTCACGATTCAATTTCAGAAATAGAAAATCAAGAATGTACTCACCAGTTCCCTAATCGGTCAATCCCCAGACCTTAAACGACTTGCTATTGGCTAACCCCTCTCAATTGTTCAGCAAATCAGAAAGATACAAATTAGAAATTAGAATCAAAAACCGAAATTCTAGTTTGAAGCGCAAAATCTGAAATCGAAATTCGTAAAAACATTTAAAATCTGAAATCGATGTTCTGAGGAGTGAGAAAGAAAGATGAGAATTGAGATGAGGCAGAAGTTTGAGCTTGAAGCGAGATTTTATTCTGAAATTCTAGTTTTTCATGCAAGGATGTTTGCAAATTAAAATATGTAGCAAATCGGAAATTCCAATCAATCGGGACTTACCTTCTTCAATCTTTGTTACCATTGGGGTGCAGCAAGTTTTGCGCTTAGATGGGGATGCGATTGCGAGTTTAGAGTGCATCAGTTCCCGGAGAATAGCTGATGATACGCACGAACAACTTTCCTAATTCCGCTAGCTAGTTACCGTCTTACCGAGTTACGCTTCACGGCTTCAGCATAGTATTTGGGTTTGAGGCATATAGAAAATGGGCCCTAGGTTTTTGGAGGGGCCTGCCTGCCATCTCAGCGAGGAGAACGCGCCAAACACCGCCCCCTCCCTCCCTCCCCCCCACCCCCCCCCCCTCGCGTTATGCTTCAGCCCCGTCTCGAGGACGCCTTGTCGGGAACGCATGAGAACGGTCACATGACTGTTTGATTTCAAAAAATGTGAACGTTGGAATAAAAAAATATTTTTTCCTATAAAAACTATATATACATCCTCATATTTACACACACAATTCACATATTTTTACATCAAAATTACATGCACAAATTTACATCTTTTACATCCAAAATGGAAAACGATCCCAACACCCCGCCGTCAAACCCAAATCCCTTTCGGGTAGGCGAATATAACGTAAATTATTTGCCTAATTATACGTTTACGAGCTTGCTTACGGGATCGTCTCCACCCCAATACCCGTATCCATACCCACCACCAGCAAACCAATATGCATAGCCACCACCACCTTACCAATACCCACCTTTTCCACAATCGTCATAACATTTTCCATCACCACCGCCCGTGCAATCACCACCGATTCCATCACCACTGCCACAAGCATCCCCCGATGAGGTCGTCATGGAAACCCAACCACCGCCCACGTCTTCATCACGAAAGAAAAAGAATAGTTCGCGAAACAAGACACGGAATGCCCAAGACGCAAAGGTTTCGTGGACGCAAAATGAAGAAGTTCAATTGGTGAAATCTTGGCAGCTATTTTCACGGATTCCGAAAAAGGAAATAGCCAAAGTTCCAAAGGATCGTGGGAGCGTATTTTAGCCCATTATCACGAAGCGATGGGCCGTGGAGAAGGTCGATGTTCTCATTGAAAAATTCTACCGCTTCAACGAAATTCAAGAAACGCGGTTGGATTTTCAAGTTATGAGCAAATTGGGGACCGAACAAGACCTCGCGGCAATCCAAGCAATGAGCGAAAAAATTCGGAAAAAATATTTAGATAACTAGTTATTTTTTTAATTTAGGAAATGTTTAATCTTTTTTAATGTTTTTTTAATTTAATGTAATGTCGTTTTATTTTAATTTTAATATTATGGTTTTTAATTAATTTATAATGTTTGATTTTAATTATAAAAAACGTAAAATAAAAAGATGTCGTGGAAAATAAAATGAGAGTTAGGCTGTCTTGCATTTCCTGGGGTGTGTCCTGGGGTTGTCATGGTGACGTGTCGCTGACGTGGCGACTGTCATGGGGTTGTTATGCTGTCTTGCACACCATATAGCCTTAGTTTATTTGAACCTTCATTCTACTGAATTTCACCTAGAACATTAGCTTTTTGCTCCGAGCCTTTGTAAACGTTTTTGCTTCTATGATTGAAATTTGTGTATTCGTGGTCAAAGGAGTCGTCAATGAATTATTCATCATCCACACTATTAGTCTCAGAGCCAATAAACTCATCATCTTCGCTATCTTCATCTTCTTCCACTCTGTTCCCGTCATCAACAGCCGAAAACGGAGGATGTCAGTCAGCCATCTTCCTTAAGACAAATATTAAACGAAACTTGCTTCCATGAGACTTTAATATTGCTAACATTCAAAACATCCTTGGATCATGTGAGTATGCAAACTCTCCAGTACGACAAATTATTGACATCTAAATTGCATTCAAAAGGAATTAATAAACGACCAAACTTCTTTGCAATCATTTGGAAAACTACCTGGTCCCAAAAGCTGATCGGAACCCCAAAGATTTTTAACCAAACTGCCCTATACGACATAATGTTTGAGCCTATTGGAGGGTATAATAGTCTTTATACATATTAAGTTACTTACCATTCTGTTAGAAATGGTTAACACCGGTTAGTTAGAATTAAGCTTTGTTAACTGTGTATATAATTTCCTTTTCATGTAATTGTTCTTTTCAATCAATGAGAATATGAATTTTTCTCTCCTTTCTCTCTCTAAACTTACATAGTTAATATGGTATCAGAGCGATTTTCAGCTTCCGATTTGATTTCCGATCATCCTCTGTAATTCCGATCATCTTCTCCGGTTGGTCTATTTGTTTTTAGGTCATCTTCTCCGGTTGACCTATTTGTTTTTAGGTCATCTTCTCCGATTGATTGTTTGCTTTTGCTCTCTACTTCTTTGATTTGATCAGTTCCTCTTCTATAAGATGCCTGATCCTATTCCTTCCGCGATTTCTTCTTCTTCTGTAATGAATTCTACAAATTCCGATTCTTACAACGATCAATTCTATCTTCACAATTCCGATGGTCCTGGATTAGTACTTGTTTCTCAAGTGCTCACGGGAGATAATTACGCTACCTGGAGTCGATCTATGAGAATCGCTTTGTCTGTCAAAAACAAATTAGATTTTGTTGAAGGTACTGTGATTTCTGAGCCAGATCCGGCAGATCCAACATTCAGAGCTTGGCTTCGGAATAACAATGTTGTCATTTCGTGGATTCTCAATTCAGTATCCAAGGAGATTTCTTCGAGCATCATTTATCTTTCCACAGCTGCTGAAATGTGGAAAGAATTAAAAGAGTGTTTTCAACAATCCAATGGTCCGAGAATTTTCCAACTCAAACGCGATTTGATGAATGTTACTCAAGGATCTGATTCGGTTAGCACTTATTTTACGAAATTGAAAACTCTCTGGGAAGAACTTTCACATTATAACACTCATTGTACATGTGGAAAGTGCACATGTGGTGGTGCCAAAGAAGCTGAGCATGCTATGAGTTTTTTGATGGGATTAAACTCGAATTATGCACAAGTTCGAGGTCAAATATTGTTAATGGATCATATTCCCTCTGTTAACAAGATATTTTCGTTGATCATTCAAGAAGAGAGGCAAACTAACATAGGTAATTCATCTACACCTACTCTTGCCTTTAATACTCGAGTAAATAACATGAGCAACAACAACAAACCTAAGTCAAATCCACCTTACAAGAGCTTCAGAAAGGATTCTCCATTTTGTATGCACTGCAATAAGACAGGACACACACAAGAGAAATGTTATCGACTTCATGGTTTTCCACCTGGTTACAGAAATTCTAATTCCTCTTCTCCACAACCAAGAGTTAATTCTGTTGATGTTGATCAGAATTCTGTTAATCAAGAAACCTTCTCTTCTAACCCCAATTCCAACACGGATGTCCTGACTGGTCTTACTCAACAACAATGTGAAGGTCTGATTGCTCTACTTTCTGGCAAGATAGCTTCAGCAAATATGGTTACTCATTCCACTTCTTCCTTTGAGAATTTGGCAGGTAAATATAGAATTCTCAGTTTTAATTCTGGAGAATATGTGTCAAATGTGTGGATTCTAGATTCAGGGGCTACTAGACATATTTGTAATAACAAAAGTGTTTTTACAAATATGAGGGGTATTATTGGTACTAGAGTAAAATTACCAAATCACAATCTCATTTCAGTTACTTATCAAGGTGATATAAGACTCACAGATGACATTCTCCTAACTGATGTGCTATATGTTCCACAATTTGAACTGAATTTAATTTCAGTGACATGTTTAACCAAGTCTCAGTTGTTAATGGTTAAACTGTATCATAATCATGCTGTCATTAAGCAGATTACCCCCAAGAAGATGATTGGCAGGGCTAACGTTCATGAAGGTCTTTATTTACTGGATATATCAAGTCAAACTTTTTCTACAAATGCTGCAGTTACTCTTCAGCAATGGCACTCACGGTTTGGGCATCCTGCAAATGACAAAATCAAGATTTTGGGTGAAGAATTGTCATTAAGTAATAAAGATTGTAAAGATTTAGTTTGTTCTGTTTGTCCTTTGGCTAAACAAAAACCTATTCCTTTTGTTTCAATGAATCATATAGCAAATAAACCTTTTGATATACTTCATTGTGATGTATGGGGTCCATATCAAACACCTTCTTTTCAAGGACATAAGTACTTTGTTACTTTGGTTGATGACTGTACCAAATTTTGTTGGATTCATATGATGAAACATAAGTCTGATGTTCAAACCATAATTCCTAGATTTCTTGCTATGGTTTCTACTCAATTTAATGGGATTGTCAAGGTTTTTAGATCTGATAATGCAAAGGAATTGCTCTTCACTGATCTTTTTCAAAGTAAAGGAATACTTCATCAGTTTTCATGTGTTGAATGCCCTCAACAGAATTCTGTGGTTGAAAGAAAACATCAACATCTTTTAAATGTTGCAAGGGCTTTGTACTTTCAATCCAACATTCCGATTGAGTACTGGTCTGAATGTGTCCTTACAGCTGTGTTCTTAATCAATAGAACACCATCCAAAGTGCTTAATCACTCAACATCCTATCAGAAAATGTATAATGAAGCTCCAGCATATCATTCTTTCAGAAGTTTTGGATGCTTGGCATTTGCATCTACTCTAGTTGCAAATAGAACAAAATTTGATCCAAGAGCCAAGGCATGTGTTTTCATCGGTTATCCACCTGGTATGAAAGCTTACAAACTTTTGGATTTGGTTACTCATGAAATTCTGATTTCTAGAGATGTGGTGTTTCATGAGAATGTTTTTCCTTTTCTTAATTCTACTCCGAATTTTAAAAAAGACCCTTTTCCCCTTTTGGTTCTACCTAAATCTCTTGATGTCATTCATGATAATTCTCAGCCTCACACTTCTTCTAATTCTATTCTCACTTCCATTCCTGCTACTACTGATTCCATTCCTATCAGTAGTAATTCTGTCCCTATTTCAGTTACTGATGATTCTGTTTCTAATTCCACTAATTCAGTTCCTTTGAGACAATCTAAATTTGGTAGAACAATTAAAAAACCCTCTTACCTCAAAGATTTCAATTGTAATTTTTTAACCACATCCACAAAGTGCAGATACCCTTTAAGTGATGTTCTGTCATATGACCAGCTTTCTCCAACTTATAGAGCATTCACTGTTTCTTTATCTTCACAAGTTGAGCCCAGAAATTACCATGAAGCTGCAAAATGTTCTGAATGGCAGCAAGCCATGGATGAAGAGCTTACAGCCCTGGAATTGAACAACACTTGGTCTGTGGTTCCACTTCCTGCAGATAGAAAACCACTTGGATGCAAATGGGTATATAAAATCAAGAGAAAAGATGATGGTACCATTGATAGGTTTAAAGCGAGACGGGTTGCAAAAGGATTTAATCAACAAGAAGGGGTGGATTTTCTGGATACTTTCTCACCAGTTGCAAAGCTTGTTACTGTCAAGCTTCTTTTGGCTCTTGCAGCCAAAAACAATTGGCCCTTATTGCAACTTGATGTGAATAATGCATTTCTCAATGGAGACCTTGAAGAAGAAGTTTACATGCAAATTCCACAAGGATATTCAGTTAACAACACTTCTCATACTCCTTTGGTTTGCAAACTACAAAAATCACTTTATGGACTTTGTCAAGCTTCAAGGCAGTGGTATTCCAAGTTCTCATCTTTTTTGCTTACTCTGGGATTCACTCAATCAAAGTCAGATTATTCTTTGTTTTTCAAAGGTTCTGGTTCTACCTATGTTGCATTGTTGGTATATGTGGATGACATAGTGATCACTGGTGCTTCTCCAACTGAAATTCAGTTCTTAAAGAATGCATTGAGTACTGAATTTAAACTTAAAGATTTGGGGAATGTGAGACATTTTCTTGGATTAGAGATTGCAAGATCCAAAAGTGGCATATTCATTTCTCAAAGGCAATATGTCTTAAAGCTTCTAGAAGACATGGGATTACTTGCAGCCAAACCTTGTGTATAACCCATGGATCCTAAATCTCAATATCATGATTTTGAAGGAGAGTTTTTGTGTGATGACACTCAATATAGGCGGCTCATTGGTAGATTACTTTACTTGACTATCACTAGGCCAGACATCACCTATGCTGTTAATAGATTAAGTCAGTTTCTCACTAAGCCACGTACTCATCATATGCAAGCTGCTGTCCATCTATTGAGGTACTTAAAATCCAATCCAGGTCAAGGATTGTTCCTTTCCGCTACTCCTTCTATTCAACTTCGGGCTTTTAGTGATGCCGATTGGGCAGGTTGTAAGGCTACTAGGAGATCTATCACTGGTTACTGTGTTTTCATAGGGGATTCTTTGATTTCATGGCGGTCAAAGAAACAACCCACTGTTTCTAGATCATCAACAGAAGCTGAGTATCGGGCTATTGCAGCTTTAACATGTGAATTAATATGGTTGAGACATTTGTTAACTGATTTTGGAGTAGTGCAAACGGAGCCTAATATAATCTTTTGTGATAATGAATCAGCCATTAAGCTTGCTTCAAATCCCATCTTTCATGAACGGACGAAACATGTAGAGATTGACTGCCATTTCATACGGGATAAAATTATTGATCAAACTATCAAGCTCCTTCCCATAAGAACACAATTTCAAATTGCTGACATGTTTACCAAGCCTCTTCCGCGAGCACAGTTACTTCCTTTGATGTCCAAGATGTCATTGAAAAATGTTTTTCAACGGTCATCTTGAGGGGGCATATTGGAGGGTATAATAGTCTTTATACATATTAAGTTACTTACCATTCTGTTAGAAATGGTTAACACCGGTTAGTTAGAATTAAGCTTTGTTAACTGTGTATATAATTTCCTTTTCATGTAATTGTTCTTTTCAATCAATGAGAATATGAATTTTTCTCTCCTTTCTCTCTCTAAACTTACATAGTTAATAGAGCCATCCCAGTTTTTAGCCAGCAAAACCAATGTGACCAGCTCTCTTTATGTTCCGCAAGAAAAACATCAGCAACTCTCGAGTTTTCAAAGCAAATTAAGACATTCAGACCACCGGTTACTTTAAAGAGCATTCACCAATACCAGTCGAATGAAAAATGGAAAAATAACTACAGTGTTGATAACAACTAATGAGCTAAGCACAATAAACATTTTGCCGATAACAAAGTTGACCAAAGAATATTGGTAAAAATAGGTCCAAGTGAAATCATCCCAATTGATCCAAATTCTTCAACCGACTTGATAATATGTAATAACACCTTCAATCAATGGAAATCACTAATATATAACGAGAATAAACAATAATAAGTAAAGAAATAAATATTAGAGACAAACACACCAAGATATTTCCGTCGGTAATTCCTCAAGAAACTAAAGTGTCAGAAAAACGCTCGTGGATTCTAGGTACCGACGGATTATCGACGCAATACCTCGACCCAATACCGACTGATAATATATAGTTAAGTAGTTAGTGTCTGTTATGTGAAGCAGTTAGAGTTAGTTAAGAGTTAGTTACAGATAAGCTTAGAGAGTCCATGTATAAATATAGATGTCTGTACTCTTTTCTATTCAATACAATGAGATCACAGTGACTGATATGATTTTCTCTCTTCTCTCTCTATACTACACGCTTTCATGGTATCAGAGCTTCCATAGTTCTTTCTATTCTCTTCAACATTACTTGTTCTTCATGATTACAGATCAAAACTGACTGTAATCAATCTTCCTTCAAATTTATTTGTTTTCTTCTTCTTTTCAACAAATGTCTTCTTCTACAAGTGCAGATCAAAACAACAGGAGATCACAAAATCAATTTCTTGTCACAAATATTACCAATTTTGTGTCCACACAATTAGATGGAGAGAATTACCTGGTTTGGAAGCATCAATTTCAGACGATTGTACAAACTTAGATCTGGAGTCCTTTGTCGATTCTTCAACAATACAACCTTCCACAACCTCTCCAGATTTTCGTCAATGGAAGAAAGCAGATGGATATGTTCAAGCCTGTATAAATGCTACTCTTCATGCCTCAGTTGCACCAATGGCTATAGGTATTAAAACTTCTTCTGAACTTTGGAAGTTATTAGAAACTTCATACTTGCAACAAGCCTTTGCTAAACGCTCATAATTACGTACTGAACTTCAAAATGTTTCACAAGGAGAACTCACGATAGCTTGCTTCTGTGATAAAATCAAACAAATTCATGAACAATTAAAGTCTGTAGGAGATCATGTTTCAGAGTCTAACCTAGTCCTTCATTGCCTTCATGGACTAAATTCCTCCTTTGACACTTTTGTAATGATGATTGAAAACTCTGATTCTCCTCCTGACTTTGCATCACTTCGATCCAAACTATTAGTTCATGAACAAAGACTTGTTCCATAGTCAAAAAGAGTAGCTGAACCAGTTTCTGCAATGCAAACTTCTGTTATAAGTAATAATAAACCACCACGTTCTGAGAAGCAAAGTGTAATATGTCAAATATGTCGCAAGTATGGACATGATGCGAGTACATGCTTTCATTTTCGTGGTTTTCCTCAAAATCGAGGTGGAAGAAGAGGTGGAAGACAGTCCTCTCGTGGACGAGGAAAATTTTCAAGAGGTGGCTACAATTCGAACAATAGTAATGGAAGTTCAAGAGGAGGTTTTCATGGAAATTTCTCTGGAAATGTAGCCGGAGTTCTTGGTGCTTTTGCCGGAAATAATGGAGGCTACAATGGCTATTTTGGAACCATGACTGATGGTGCTAATTCAGGGGGGAAATTGCTTGTCGATACTAACCCTAGTTCTCCATATACGCCTTTTTCTCAACATCCTCCTTATGATCCAAATCAACCTGGACTAGGCCCACCCTATTACTCAAACCCACAAGATTTTCCAACTGCCTTTTACGCATCTGGACAGAATCATGTGCAAAACTTTGGACCGAACCATTTTTTAAATTGGGCTCAATCACAATCCAACTCACAATGCCATAATTCAGGTGCTGATAATAAAAATTTTTCAGCAAATATTGCTCTTTCCACATGATTTTCTTTGGCTGATGCTTGTCAAACTGTTGAGTCTTGGATTCCTGATTCAGGTGCTACAGCTCATATGACTCAAAATCCACGTCTTATAAATGGTGCTAAACCTTATACCAGTACCGGGCATGTTATCGTTGGTAATGGTACATCTCTAACTTTACTCACATTGGTTATTTTATGTTAAATCTTCCAAAATGCACCTTAAAGATGTCGACAGTCTTTTTAGTGCCGAAATTGACTAAAAGTCTTTTGTCACTTGCTGAACTTGTTAAAGATAATATGTGTCTTGTTGAGTTCTCATTTCTTGGTTTTTTTTATCAAGAATTGGACAGGGCAAAATGGCAAATACTCCACCACATTCCGCATAGTACTTGCAATCTATATACCTTTGTTGCTGATGGTGCTTCTGATTCTTAGAGTGGGCTTTGGCATTCGAGACTTGGACATCCGACTTCATATGTCTCTTCAAAACTTTCTTTTTTGAATAAAATAGTTTCATAAAGCCTTGTAATACTTGTAATGTTGCAAAGCAAACTCGTTTGTCTTTTCCTTAAAGTCTAAATTGTAGTAAACAACCTTTGGAGATTATACATTCTGATATTTGGGGACCTGCTCCAGTCACATCTCATTCCGGTTACCGTTATTTTATCACTTTTATTGACGAATATAGCCGGTTTACTTGGTTTAATCCCTTATCGCATAAGTCCAATGCTCTAGCTTCGTTTAAACATTTCAAAACACATGCTGAAAACTTACTTTCTTCAAAGATAAATTTTTTTCAGTGTGATGGTGCTCGAGAATTAGTTCAAGGTCCAATGTCTTAGTTCTTGTCTGAATGTGGTATTACTTATCGCATTTCTTGTCCTTATACTCCACAACAAAACGGGCTTGCTGAACGTAAAAATCGCCATTTGTCTGAAGTTGCTAGAGCTCTTATGTTTCATGCCAACATGTCAAAAAGTTTTTGGTTTGATGCCTATGCTACAACAGATTTTCTAATTAACCGTCTCCCATCACAAACACTTTCACATTGTTCTCCATACGAGTTGTTATTTCACAAACAACCCAATTATACCCTTTTTCAGACTTTTGGTTGTTTATGTTACCCTTTCCTTGGTGACACAAGACCTGATAAACTTTCTCTCAAATCTACTCCTTGTATTTTCATAGGCTATGCACCTAATTACAAGGGTTATCTTTGTTATGATCCTCAAAAACAAAAATTCTATACATCTCGTCATGTTACGTTCTATGAAGATATTTTTACCATACCCGTATCTACTCCACAAGTCTTGCAGCCAACCACATCTTCTGTAGTTCTTCCTTTTATTCCATCGCCAAATTCCTTGCCTCCTTCGTCTCCTAATCTGGTTGTTGTAGCTCCACCGGAAATTGTTCAAACGATCAATGTTACTTCTACACACCATATGACCACACGAACTTGAGATAATACTCGTTGGTCCACAGTTCGACACAATGATTTTGTTTATCAAACTCAATTGTGTCCAAATGTCGAGCCTGTCACTTTTAATCAAGCTCAAAAATGGTCTCAATGGTGGGATGCTATGCAACTTGAAATAAATGCTCTCAATACCAATCACACGTGGGTTTTAGTACCTCGCCCTTCTACGACAAACATAGTAGGGTGCAAATGGGTTTACAAGATTAAGCATAATTCTGACGGGTCTGTCGCTAACGGCTTCTCTCAAACCGAACGTGTGGACTATACCGAAACTTTTAGTCTCGTTGTTAAACCCTCTACAATTCGTTTAGTTCTTTCAGTTGCCTTTTCTCGTGGATGGGACATTCGTCAAGTTGATGTTAACAATGCTTTCCTAAACGGTGATCTTGCTGAAATCGTATACATGGAACAACCCGTTGGTTTTGTGGATAAAACATTTCCAAATCATGTGTGCTTGCTTAAAAAATCGTTATATGGACTTAAGCAAGCACCTCGGGCTTGGTTTGCAAAACTGTCCGTGGCATTATTATCCTTTGGATTCCGATACTTCTCTTTTCGTTCAAAGTACATTTACTACGCTTATCTATGTCTTGGTTTACGTTGACGATATAATTGTCATCGGCAATGGTTCTGCTGCTATTATTGACTTAATAAAGTCACTTAATGCTAAATTTCCACTTAAAGATTTAGGTCGATTGAACTACTTTCTTGGGGTACACGCAACTTTTACTCATGATAAGTTACACCTTTCACAACATAAATATCTTCTTGATCTTCTCCAAAAGACTGGAATGACAACTTGCAAGCCTCTTGATTCTCCCGTTGTTTCTGGTCAACAATTGTCAAGATATTCCGATACTCCATTACAAGATGGTTTTACATACAGAAGTACTGTGGGGGCATTACAATATTTGGTCATTACACGACCTGAGATTGCTTATGCAGTTAATAAAGTTTCTCAACTTATGCAAAAACCTACTGATAAGCATTGGATGGCAGTAAAACGGATTTTGCGGTATCTTCGAGGAACTCTTACTCATGGTCTTGTTCTTTACAAGTCCATCTCAAGCTCTATTCATGCTTATTCCGACACGGACTGGCCGGTTGTCCCGATGATCGGCATTCTACGAGTGGGTACTGCATCTTTTTTGGATCAATTTTAATTAGCTAGAGTTCCAAGAAACAACATACGGTTGCTCGATCAAGTACAACGGCAGAACATCGAGCCCTTGCACATACTGCAGCTGAAATTAAATGGCTTGTGTCCTTGGTTCGTGAACTTAAAATTCAACAGTCTAATACTCCTACACTTTGGTGTGACAACATTGGTGCGACTTATTTGGTTGCAAATCCGGTTTTCCATCAACGTTCTAAACATATAGAAATCGATGTTCATTTTGTTCGAGACATGGTTTTATCCAAAATACTTCTTGTTCGATATGTTCATACAACTTCTCAGATTGCAGACATTCTTACTAAAGGTCTAACTGCTTCCAGATTTCGTTTTTTATGTGACAAGCTTCACGTTGTTGCTAACGTCTCGCTTGAGTGGGGATGATAATATATAGTTAAGTAGTTAGTGTCTATTATGTGAAGCAGTTAGAGTTAGTTAAGAGTTAGTTACAGATAAGCTTAGAGAGTCCATGTATAAATATAGATGTCTGTACTCTTTTCTATTCAATACAATGAGATCAGAGTGACTGATATGATTTTCTCTCTTCTCTCTCTCTATACTACACGCTTTCACCGACGGACCATTTTACCTACACATTACCGACGGAACTTTTTAGCTACACATTACCGATAGAATGACTAACTTACACATTATCGACGGAAGCCTTTTGAAAATGGAGACTCGTGACTGATTGTTTGGTCACCGAATCCTATAATCTAACTACCTGTGTGTGTTAGTTTATCAAAATGATCATTTTACCCTTCTACCACGGGACTATAAGAAAAATTATATACCATAGGGGCCAAAAATGTAATCTAGCCACCCATCTATTTTGCATGATTTATAATTGTTTTGTATGTTCAAATGTAACATTAATAAAAAAAAATAATAAATTTTAATATCTCAAGTAAACCAGAAAATGATATTCACATTAACATCAAGTATAATGTACTGGTTCTTTGAAAAGATTTCATTACCAAGTAAGAACAATCAAAATGAATGGGACGAAACCGGCATTTTTTGTTAATTACATATCATGTAATCATGTAGATAAATATATTTGTGTGTGTAACAAGTAAGTGATCTCGTCAAATCGTGTTTAAAATGTGTTTGTAACAAAGAATTGCTATAATTGTCAAATTTTGATTCGAAATACTTGATACGTTAAGATAATACATTCACATGGGCAAGTTTTCATGGTTGAAACTGAAATTTTACACACGATGTGTACCTGGTGTCCTGTTACATCAACTTTAAACCTTCCATACTTCAACCTTTTTATATGTAACATATGTTAACTCATTTTACTAATATAGGCAATGTACTTCAGTTTTACCCATAGTAGTAAGTGTATTTATTCTTTATGATGAAAGCAATGCGTATCATTCTAATCTATAAACACTGCATGGAACACACTCGAATAATAAAGCACAAACCAAATCCATGAGTTAACACGGAATGGAAACAATCTTCACTTGAAATAGGTCCCTGAACACACATACACCACCCACCACACTGAAGACACACTAAGGCTGGAGGGAGCAGTCAGCGCATGCTGAACATGCTAAACTATGCCACGTCAGCATTCACCATGTTAGCACATGCTGACCAAATTTGGTGGGAGCAGTCAGCGCATGCCGCTGAGCATGCTAAACTATTTTTTTTAATCTATTTTTTAAATTATTGATATTATTAAAAACAAATATAAAATTAAAAACTACCATTTCATTAAACTTAAAATGCATTACATTAAAATTAAAAACAAAAAAAAAACTTAAAACAAACTAAATTAAACTTAAAAACCAACTAAACACGACCTCATGTATTGTCTTCATCTAAATATTCACCGTCGTACTCGTTCACCGGATCCATATTTAGATCAATATTGTAGGAAAAGGGATATAAAATGTAGAAAATGTTTGATATTGAAGTTGTGTGGTAAAAATAAATTGAGAGTTGAGTTTATATAGAAAATTAATTGGATTTTTTAATTAAAAAAGGGTTTTTTTTTTTAAATTTAGTGACCGTTCAACGGTCACATGACCGTTGCTAGACGAAAATGAGCTCGCTAGGAATTAGGCGAGTGCTTTGGCGAGTTGGCGAAGGCGAGAAGGGACGGTGGAGTTTGCGAGGCGTTGGCGAAGCCTTTGGCAAGGGCCAAGGTGAATTGCTCCGCCAAGCCTAATATGCACACCATTAAAAAAGATCCATATTTACCCATAATAATTTAAATGGATTCACATTTGATCCATCCAAATGCCTTTCTCAAAACCCCTTCACACACTCTAGATTCTTGTAGAAAAATGAAATGAAAATATGTTGTTGTTATGGAGAAAGAGATGTAGTTACGATGTCATTATGTGTAAAAATAAAACAGAATTATATCAAAACATCTGGAGCTTTCTTTGGAATGTGTTGCCTCAATCTACTAATAAATCCAAACTTTACATCAGAATAAAACCATCGAGAGACTTACCTCTTCCATAGTTAAGAATAGATATTGCCAAAAAAGATTCCGATGTCTTGCACCAATAATTAGATATTGAAATGAATATTGAATACAACATGGTTAAAACCAACATTAACGGAAATAATATTACAAATATTAGTGAAAGGAAATTGCAAAATATAGCAACATACTTTACTGCTTTACCCTATCTACGAATATGCGTAATTTCTTTATTTTTGTTCGTAATAATATCTAATGTTCCTTTACCATTAATAGAAATGTACATTGGGCGTGTTTGGCACGGAGTTTTTGGGAGCGTTTGAGAGCTTCTAGCTTCTAGCGTTTAGGAAATAGATCTAATAAAAACCAAAAGCTTCACATGTTCGGTTTTTCAATACTTTTTCGAATATGTCTCCTAAAGTTGCGATTGATGCGCTGACCTCTACCAATCCGATCAAGAACAAATCCACGAGGAGCACTGCCTGATTTTGATGACTGAACAAATCGCCTCTCGGAGCTCACGCATCTCGGATACGGTAATCTTAGGAAACAATTACCGGAGGCGCCATTAGCCAAATACCAATCCGGTTTTTCTTTTTCTAGTTTATGTGAGTTAGTGTGAGTAGAGAAGGCAGGATGGAGCTCTTGGATGGGCTGTTAAAAGTTTAGTTTAGCTTTGCAACGAACAAGCACGCCAAGTGTTCGACAAAATGCTTCAAAGAGATGGAAATTGTGTTCAAGGTCTTTTGACAGCAGGATTTAGACACTATTTGGGGTGTTTGGCCATCAGCTTGTGAAGGTTTTCTCGGTCTGATTTTTAGGAGTTTTCGGTCACTTTGTTTTTTGGTTTTTTTTTCGGGGATTTCCGGATTTTCGGTATGGCTTTTGCTTGGCAAAGAGTAGGCCGACAGTCCAAGGAGGATCAATTGGCAAGAGTTGTTTCAGAATCTGTTTACGTGACGAATTTTCCAGACGGGTTCACGGCCAGGGACTTGTGGAAATCCTGTGAGCAATATGGTAATCCGGCAGATGTGTACATTCCCAAAGAGAAATCCAAATCGGGTAAACGTTTCTCTTTCGTTCGATTCCTAAATGCAGATAATTTGGCTTTAATTGCATCAAATTTGTGTACCATTTGGCATGGCAAATTAAGATTACATGCAAATATATCGAAATTCCCTAGAGGTTCTAAACCTTCTGAACAAAGAAAAAAGGCAGAAACGGTGCACAAGACAAATGCTATTACGTCGTCTGGAAGGTTTGATCTTTTGTCTTATACGGCTGTGAGTGGGAATGGGGGTTCATATGCTGCTGTGGTGAGTGGAGGTAAGGCGAGTAATGTAAAAGTTTGTGATGAACCCGCCTTAATTCTTGATGACTCATGCTTTAATGATAAAGAGGTCTCACTCACTTTGGTGGGTAAAGTTAAGGAATTTGGTGCCCTTGTTAACTTAAAAGATGTAATTGTTAAGGAGGGATTTAAAGATGTTGTGTTAAGGTACCTCGGGGGCTTTTGGGTTACAATGGAATTTGTCTCCACAAAAGCTAAAGAAAATTTTCAAAGTCACAAAGGAGTGGGATCATGGTTTGCGGTTATCCTACCATGGCAAAAGACTTTCCAAGTAGAAGACCGTGTGGTGTGGATTGATATAGAGGGGGTACCTTCGCTGGCATTTTCTCCAAAAAGCTTTGAGTTGATTGCTAAACGTTGGGGAAAGCTATTATATGCGGAAGATTCAAATGACAACAATCTATACCGCAAAAGACTTTGTATAATGACCTTAAAGCAAGAAATAATTATGGAGACTTTTAAAGTGATCGTGCAAGGTAAGATGACTGTGGTTCGAGCAAGGGAAGTGATAGGGTGGAACCCATGCTATATAGATGAAGATGAAGAAAGTGATGACGAGTCGTCCAAACATTCATTTGATGATAATACCATATCTGCAGATGAATTAGAGAGAGAGGAAGATATTTTGGAAAGTATGGAAAAGGAATTTGCTGGAAGGAAGAAAGTACCAAATGTTTCGTTTTTTGAAGATGGCAATGATGATAATTATAGGCAAGATGGAGATAGTCATATGGGGCCGAATACGTTGGAAGGGTTGGAGGGTAAAGTGGAAGAAGCTAATAAGGATTATCATTTGGAAGAGGGGGAGGTGGATCGACATGGCATAACAAAACAAAGTTCTGAGGATCCTTTTCTTTTTTATGAATTACTGAATAGAAAGGATGTAGATGTGAAGGAGACGGTTGTGCCGGATTCTAATTCCAGTGTCACACCTATGTGCCCTCCGGGTTATACCCCTCTAGCAAATGATGGTGACAACAGTGAAGGGGAGAAGTCGGTTCACATGGAGAAAAAATTCAATACGGTTAAAAATTTGGATGCAGTTAGTCATGTGGACGGTGGAAACAATGATAGCTCTCAAACAATAACCAAATCTTTATATAGAGGTGGTGATATTATGGAGCCCCATGCTTCGGCCCCAAGTGGTAACTGTGGTCAGAAAATGGAAGATATATATATTATTGGTCATATGATGGGATACAAGACTACTAAAGTTAATGATGAGATGCTTGATCACCATGGGAGTAAAGAGTATTTTCAATGAATTTTACATCATTAAATATTCAAGGATTGGGCCACAATCAGGCAAAAAAGAGATGAGTTTTTGAGTTATGTTCTAAGTTCAAGGTTAACTTCTTGGCACTTTAGGAGACAAAGTTAGAAGTTGTTGATGATGTTTTAGTTCGGCAGTTGTGGGGTAATTCTCGGTACCAATTTGCTTGTAGCGGTTCTGTGGGTGCCTCAGGTGGAATTCTTTGTGTTTGGAATCCGGAAATTTTTTTGAAAAAACAAATGGCAGCTTCAGATTATTTTGTTATTCTTGAGGGTTTCTGGAAGCCTACTAACACTAATCTTATGGTTATCTCGGTTTATGCACCACAAGAGTTAAGTGAGAAAAAAATGCTTTGGGATTATCTTTCGCAAATTATCCTAAAGTGGAGAGGTGAGGTAATTGTAATGGGTGATTTTAATGAAGTGCGGGTAGAGGCGGAAAGATTTGGTTCGACTTTCCATCCTAGTGGGCCGCGTTTTTTCAATAATTTTATAGCCATGACTGGTCTCGTAGATATTCCTTTGGGTGGTTACTCGTTTACGTGGACTCATTCTACGTCTGGTAAAATGAGTAAGTTGGATAGGTTTCTTGTTTCTGAAGGCTTATTGGATTTATGCCCGCATATTTCGGGGCTGATTTTAGAGAAACATCTTTCTGATCATCGCCCGATTTTGCTCCGTGAATCGGTGTTGGATTACGGGTCTACTCCTTTCCGGTTTTATAATTCTTGGTTACACAATGGGGATCTTGAGAAGATTGTGAGTGATTCGTGGGCCAATGATGGGGTTACAGATAAGAGCGCCATGGTACGCCTTAAAAATAAATTAAAAGCCCTTAAAAATCGTTTGAAAGACTGGGCCAAAGAGATGCGAAGTCAGAAAATTGGAGATAAGATGTTGCTTAAGGAAAAATTGAGGGATTTAGATAAGCGGGTCGATGACGGGGAGGGAGATGTTTTAAAAGAAAGGGGGGAAATTCTGAGTAAAATCCTTGATCTTGATAAGCAGGAAGCAGCAGACTTAGCTCAAAAAGCTAAAGTCAAATGGGCTATTGAAGGAGACGAGAATTCGAAGTTTTTTCATGGTATTATCAATAAATCTCGGCGACAACTTGCTATTAGAGGGGTCTTCTCTAATGGGGATTGGTTGGATAGGCCTAATCAAGTTAAGAAAGAGTTTCTTACCCATTTCGCTACTAGATTTTCTAAGCCAGATGCTTTTAGATTACAGTGTGATATGGAATTTCCTAGACGTTTGTCAGAAGATCAATCAGAGTTTGTTCAAGGGGAGGTGACGTCTGAAGAAGTTAAACAGGCTGTGTGGGATTGTGGGGCAGAAAAATCTCCGGGTCCAGATGGCTTCACTTTTGAATTTATCAAAAGGTTTTGGGAGTTATTAAAGGATTTGGTGGGTGAGGCGGTTCAGGAATTCTTTAGGACTGGAATCTTTCCAGTTGGTTGTAATTCTTCTTTTATCGCTTTGATTCCAAAGGTGGCGGATGCTAAGTTTGTGAAGGATTTTAGGCCGATTAGTCTAATTGGCGCCCAATATAAAATTATTACAAAAATTTTGGCTAATCGGTTAAAACTGGTGATTGGGGATTTGATTAGTGAAGAGCAATCTGCGTTTGTGCATGGGCGTCAAATTCTAGATGGTCCGTTAATTTTAAATGAAGTGCTTTCTTGGTGTAAAATTAAGAAAAAAAAGGCTATGGTTTTTAAAGTTGATTTCGAGAAGGCTTATGACTCGGTTAGATGGGACTTCTTGGAAGATATCTTGGGGCGCTTCGGTTTTGGAACGAAATGGTGTAGATGGATACGTGGCTGTTTGAAGACGGCTCGAGGCTCTGTGTTGGTAAATGGGAGTCCTACAGAAGAGTTTCAGTTCTATAAGGGTTTGCGCCAAGGAGACCCGCTCTCGCCTTTCTTATTCATTTTGATTATGGAGACACTTCATCTGTCGTTTTTGAGGACTATCGTTCGCGGAGTTTTCACGCCCTTGACAGTGGGCAGTGGGTGTACGATTTCTCACTTGTTTTATGCAGATGATGCGGTGTTCATTGGAGACTGGAAAGAGGGAAATTTTACCAATATTGTGTCTATTTTCCGGTGCTTTCATCTCGCTTCAGGGCTGAAGATTAACATCCAAAAGTCGAAAATGTTAGGTGTTGGTGTTACGTTTACAGAAGTTGAGAGAGTGGCGGCCTTGGTGGGATGTGCGGCAATTAAAACTCCGTTTACGTACCTGGGGGTTCTGGTTGGAGGTTCTATGTCTAGAGCGAGTGCGTGGGAAGAGGTTGAGAAGAAAGTTAATGATAGGCTTTCTAAATGGAATTTGAAAACTCTTTCAGTTGGTGGAAGATTGACTCTTTTAAAGACAGTGCTTGGGTCCATCCCTAATTACTATTTGTCTCTTTTTAAAGCTCCGGTTGGGGTGATAAAAAGATTGGAAAATCTGAGGAGTCGATTTTTTCGAGGAGTGGAGGGTACGAAGACAAAAAACGCGTGGATTGGGTGGAATAAGGTGTGTGCGGATAAGGAAAAGGGGGGTCTTGGAGTTGGAAGCTATTTTGCTTTAAATAGGGCTTTACTTTTTAAATGGATTTGGAGATTTAAGAATAATCCAAGGGTGATGTGGGTGAAGGTGGTTAAGGCGATTCATGGAGAGGATGGTCTTCTAGGAAATTGCGATGTTTCTAAAATAGCTTCAGTGTGGCGGGATGTCGTTATTTCGACTAGAGATTTGACAAAGAATGGAATTGATCTGATGGGCTTTTGTAAAAAGAGGATTGGGGATGGTATGGATACTTTATTTTGGAAAGATAATTGGTTAGGAGAAACGTACTTCATGCGTAGGTTTCACAGATTATACAACTTGGAGGAGAATAAAAATGCCACAGTGGCTTCTAAATGCACGGGTTGGTGGGGTGATTCTTTTAGACGCTCGCCGATGGGAGGTATGGAGGAAGAGCAAAAGGGGGAGTTGGATAGAATTATGAAAGACGTTTATATTTCAAATAATCGAGACATTTGGCTTTGGGATTTGGTGACAGATGGTTCTTTCTCGGTTAGTTCCACTAGACGATGTATTGATGACGTGATCAATGGTGGTACGGGAGTGCCTACAAGGTGGATCAAGATGATTCCTATAAAAATCAATGTGTTTGCTTGGAAGATGATGTTGAATGGCTTACCTACGAGATGGAACATGTCTACAAGAGGCATAGACTTGGAGTCTATCTTATGTCCGGTTTGTGGAGTTAAAGCTGAAGAGATTGGTCATCTTTTTTTCGAGTGTAGTTTTGCTCAAGAGATTTTTAATAAAATTGGAAAATGGTGGGATTTAGTTTTACCAAACGATTGGTCTTTAGCGAATTGGAGGACTTGGCTTCAAGATTTGAGATTACAAAAGCTTACTAAAGAAGTTCTGGAAGGAGTGCTTTATGTGGCGTGGTGGTACATTTGGAGATTTCGAAACGATACAATCTTTGGAAAAACACTTCCGAAAAAGAGTGTTATATTTGATGATATTGTTGCTCAATCGTTCCTTTGGTGTGATAGTCGGTCTAAGAAAAAAATAGATTGGAACTTGTGGCATTTAAATCCTTCCTTAATTGTGATGTAATTGTTTTATTTCTGTGCTAGTTTTTGCTAGTTGCTCTTAATAAAATTTAGCTGTTCAAAAAAAAATAAAAACCAAAAGCTTCGTTCGGCGACACAAGCTTGAAGCTTTTATTTTAAACTAAACGCTACTATTTTAAAAGCTAGTTGAAGTAGCGTTTAACAAAAAGCTCTGTCATATACAAACTAAAAGTCACAGCTTCCCGCTAACAGCTACCCGCTACCCGCTACCCGCTACCAGCTTCCAGCTAATTTTGCCAAACACGCCCATTATTATTTTGAAATATTATAACAGTGACTATTAGTAACATATGTAATAGTAGGAGCTTCTCATCACTATCAGAGTTTGTAGCAAATATATGAACTTATGAAGAGGCTCTTGTTTGCAATTTGTGCACTAAAATTGTCTTCAAGAACATAGAAAAGGACCTGATTTTCTAGCTAGGTCAAGTTATGTTTAATATAAACTTTAATACAAAGAAGGGCAAGTTGTCCGCAGTTAGATATCTGTCTTGTATAAGAACGTCTAGATATGGTGTAAGATACTCCAAACCAGATATTTTGGCTTTTAATTTAATAAAAAATAATTGCAGTCTCATCATCCAAACTGTTAGAATATACAATATGCAAACAGTTACCGTACATTTCTTTCATAAAGGAAAAGCTTTTAAAAGGTTGAGATGTACATGACCATATTAAAGTGTAACATTGTAAAGAATTCATCATCTTCACTTTTATTAATAAAAGACCAAAAGCTTATAAAAAGTTATTTTCCATTACTATTGGTTCTAAAGTTAAGTTGCTACAACTATTCCAATTAAAAGAAATTAGCAACTGACCTATTCTTCAACCTTGTTGTGGTTGTGTTATACACGATTATTTTTGCCATATAACAACATCTTGCAACTACAAAAGTAAAATAAATAAGTGACGATAGTTAGCGAAATCCAAAATATGCATCAAATATAACTTTGAAACTTATTATACACTTTAATAATAGTGTTTGTTATACTATCTTACCGCATTTCATATAACGTTAAAGCACAAATGAAAGGTAAAAGATCTAAATTTTCATTTTAACATATAAAACCAAAAAAAAAAATTAACATCATTTTTGCAGATAAATCTAAATTAGCACTGTACCATAATATGATAGTCTCCAATTCAAGATATCATAATTGTTAATTCTTAAATTCTCACAAGACTTCAAGATAAGTCACCTAGAATTCAAAACCAAATTAGATGTGCCTTGAGCATTAAAGACAAAACTGACACATAAATTTGAGGTCTGACGATATTTATCTCCACAAAAGCTACAACACTTTCAGCACCTAGATTTTATTTAGCACATTTACAAGAACATAATTCCAGTGTAAAAATTTAACCAAACTCATAAATTTTGAATAAAACACGATTTACATAAAAACCCTTTTAGAACTGTATTCTTGTGATAATTTTCAAGCTTTCCAACATTTTATTATAAGAAACAAGAGCAGAAGGAGATACAATGCTCACCCGTCTTATTCCAACCCCTAAGTTTTTTCTTAAATCCTATTGGGGAATTATGTGAAAATAAAGGCTTTCGGAAATCTGGACTGATTCAGGAAACGTGTTTAACAATTTCCTTTTTTGATAATTCGACTCTAATGCCTTGGGTTCACGAATTCCAAACTTAGGATATTTCCTGAAGAACACAATTTCGATCTTAAGCACTAGAAAGAAATTCGAACGTAGAAGATGAAGGAAGGAAGAAGATGGTCGTTCTCTCAGTGTATCAGAAGCGTATCCCGTAGGATTCAAATTAGGGCAGTCTACTAGGAGTTTACAGGATATAAAATTGACAGAATCTACCCTGGACTTCATAGAATCACTAAATAACCCTATAGTACCAAATGTCAATTTCGTTTAGGTTTCGGGGCACTTCTCCTGGAACCCCGCCAGGGGCGCTGCCCCTAGGACCTCGCAAAGGGGACGCCCCCTTTGAACCCCTGCTCAAGGGGGCAAGCCCCCTTGAAGCCCCCGTGAAGTCTGCGTACCGGCGACATTTAGTTGATACAAGTGTGCACTCCCGCACCTCCTAACTTGTATCAAAACAAAAATTGTCACCCTTGATACACTTATTAATTCCATTACACCAAATGTGATTGGTGACACTAAAATCACCAACAAATCCTAGCCTACATATATAAAGATTAATTCTTCATAACTCAACATAAAATTATTAGTTAACAAAAATGTGTCAACTTTCAAGAAATATAATAAAATGTCTTGGAAATAAAGCTCTTTGTCCCAGCAATAACACTTCCAAGTGGTGCACCAAGTCGTTTTGACAAGCATGCCAAAAAGACAATTGTAAGAGTTCGTATCAATCATATGATGATGAAATATACAGTGACACTGTAGGTCTGGAAACTATTGAAGACATAGTAAACCCACAAACCCTAAAACAAGTATGAAATTAGATATTTAGTTAATTAGCAATCATTGAAATAAAAATTCTATTATTTATTTCTTTTCTTTTGTATATGTAGTAATCTCTTACTGGCTATGCAATATCAAGCATGTTGGGATCTTGACATAAAACACAAGAAAACAAAGTTGAGTCTTGTGTCAGGACATGTGACAAAGTATTTAGAAAAAATATATTGTAAAAAATACTATATTTTCGACCTGTTCTTGGTTGTATATGAATTTTAGAAAAAGGAAATACCAAAAGCAATTAAATTAGTAATATCATTATAATGTAGATACCTATTTTTATTCGATTTCAAATCTTTCCGGCATTGTGATCCTACTTAAAGCCATATAAAATAAGTTTCTTTTTAATATATCAGATTCAAATTTTTACAGTACAGATTCACATTTTGGATCCAGACGAGCTGTACTCGTAAAAAAGTTTTTTATATATCAATATGGATGTTATTTGTAGAGGACAAAAATTTATGAATTTTGGTATACTCAGTCTTTATTTCTGAAAAAGAATAATATCGAAAAATAAAAAAACAAAATAGAATTGAAGTGAGTTTTTTGTTATAATCCTCTACATGTGCGTCAACGTAAGTAATTTACATCCTATTTTTTAGCCGTTGATGATTTTGATTCCGACGATCGAGATTAGTCCATTGGTACCATGAATAATTTTAGTCTTTTATTGAACCAATAATTTTAGTCTTTTATTGAAGGTTTAAACGAGAACAATAGAAAAGTTAATAACTCGAGAACAGTTTTGGACCAATAAATTTATAATGACATATCAGTAATTGTATATTTATATAAAATAAAAAAAATAAATTAAATGATAAATTTCTAAAAATCTATTGATTCTGATTGACAATTAACTAATAAAAACATTTGGTTGTTTTTATAAAAATTATACTTTTTTACTAAAAGATAGTAAAAATCATTTTTATCAATTTTTCTATAGAAATATTTTTTTATATCATTTGATTTATATGATTTGATTCATAAATTAATAAAACACAATGCATTTTTATAATTGTGGTGAATTATTTATCAACTATAAAAATATAGAGGGTGTGAACGACGGCGTCAACGACGACACAACAAGTGTTGAACCGGCTTTATTAGCACAATATTGGCGGAACAGTGGAGTTCTAACTCTAAATCGCCTACAGAGTTGTGAAGTAAGTGGAAATTGAGAATGTTAGTTAGAAGGAAACTAGGAAATGCACCCCGCACGATGCAACTGAAAGTCACAGAACCATCGTAATAAAATAATAATATTGTACTTTGTTAATTTGTAAGTTTTTTTAAAACCGTTAGCTATAAAAAACATTCATTTTATTAACAACTACATTATAGAACATCATTAAATTTAAATGTAGAACTGTATATTTAAATGT
>CM042015.1:67656768-67664268 GCA_023525715.1 Cichorium intybus | reverse complement strand
AGAATATGAACTTGGAATCCGTAAAAAACTTAGAATCTATAAAAAAACACAAATATATATGAACAAAAATTTGGAATCATAACATGGAAAGATATAAAGGGAAGTGGTGGCGGAACAAAAAAGTATAAGGTTAATCAAACATATTAACAATAGACAAAGATAAGTACCTTTGAAACCCTTGTGAATCCCGAATTATACCCACGTTCTTACCCCTTATCGCATTTTATGCCTTCTTCTGTGCAAGATTATATTAGATGAAGAAACAGACTGGCAATGAGGAGGGCTCTTTGTAAAATAAAAGCATTGTACTACAGGAGGATGGATGCAGCGAAATTGAAGAAGAATCGGTGAATGGTGGAAGTGGGTATTTGTGTTCATTGGAAAATTTCAATAAAAACTGTCGTAATCCGAACCTTCAGACCTGAAGGCGGATACGAGCAGTCCAACATGTGACAATGGGTGTTGACATTGTGGATCGACATTCAAAATTATTGCAATCAGATCGATGGTGTAACATAACAGAAGATGAAGCTACTGAAAGAATGATTGGTCAGTGGGAGTTGTTTAAGATGGCGAGGATTACCTGATCCGACGATTAGGGTCTGTAGGTGTAGAAAGATGATAGATGAACCCTAATTATCGTTGTTTACTTCAATCATCGATCACAAGAACCCTAATTATCTTGTCAAGCCCTTGCGCAGGGTTCATGATTTTGTTCTCCGGTGGTGGTGGGCAACATGAGACTTCTGATGATGGACTTGGCTCAAAAAAACAAAGAAGAAGCGAGAGAGAAAGAGACCGGCGATGTAGGAGGCTCCAGTGGAAAATATTGAAAAACAAATTGAAGTTCAATTTGAATTGGACACAGAAGGTGAAAGGAATGCAAATGTGAATGAAGGTGAAAGGAAAGAAATAAATGTGAATGAAGGTGACACTAAAGAAACAAATCTTAATGCCATTGAAGTTCGAGAAACCACTCCAGTTAACAAAAGCAATTTGAATGAATCAACCACTTTGACACCAGGAGATTACTTTGAAGATCCCAAGGTTCTTGAGTTCGTAGATGCTTTGGAATTTTATATAAATTGTAGTGAATTACAAAATAAACTAAACATTATTAAAACAAATATATCAAACACAACAAAAACTTGTAAAAAAGTTGATTGATACATCAATACCTAGCTTTTCACTTGGTTTAACGCAAGAATTTCAGGAAACAAATGTAATATAAGGTGAAAAAGAAACAAGTATTGTTGAGGAGCAGAATCATGATTCAGAAGAGATTGAAGATGATTTAGAAGTTCAGAAATTACAAAGGAATGTTGAGAAAAGAGCTAGAAAACCATTTGTATTTTTATCATCTCCTTACTGCCAGAAGTTTGTTTCCACGGAGAATTTTCTAGAAGATGCTGAAACAAAAGTTTCAAACAGAATATTTATGAGGAATGGTTCTCCTAGGTAAAAATTCACACTTAATATTTTCTTTTATTATAGTCACATTTGAAATATCCATTATTAACTTATTATTCTTTTATTGCTTAACAATCAAGTGAAAAGATATTTGAAATGAAGAATGGTGTCATTGTGTTAAGAGGAATGATAGGGACTTTACAGGCTGGTTTGTGGGTGCACACAAGTGTGATTGATGCATGGTCAGCTATTTTAAATTTTGAAGAAAAAACTCGTACAAACAAACCATTGTTCAGATACTTCTTTGATACAACGATTGTGGTAAGTTCAAACTAAAATACATAAAATTTAATTGTGAATCTCCTAGCCAATTAGACCAACTGATATCGAAAGAAGAATCAGAAAATCAAAAGACTCGGGAATGCTTTTCAAAATTAACTTTGTTATCTTGTTTTCAAATTCATTTTATGAAATTAACAAACTTGGAACATGCAAGTTAACAATCTTACCTCACTTGTTTGGAGAGAACATCAAAGATATAGACTAGTGTGGGCATATTCTTAACTGCCTGAGAGTATGCAAGCATAATTGAGATGAAACGGATCGAGGGGACTACTTTTGTGGACCACTTATTGTTTTACTGGTAATATTGTTTATAATATATATATATATATATATATATATATATATATATATATATATATATATATATATATATATATATATATATATATAATGTAATTTTTTATTCCATATAACTAATTATAATATTAACATTGCAGCTTGCTTAATTGGAATTCATGACAAATTTAAAGAATGAAGAAATTGAAAGAGATGGTTTTCCTGTTAACTATTGGAATATTCAGAAGATGACATTAAAAGAAAAAGCAGAACTCGCAAAAGGCTCGTTTGGTAATGTTGATGTTGATGATCATTATCCAGAATCAAAAGAAGAATCATCTGATGAAGATGATTATATGACAGTTGAGGTCAGTTTTTATTACATTCACAGTGTAATTTTTAATTTTTGAATATATGATTATGTAAATTCACAATGTGATTTTCTATAAATGTCATTTTTTTTGTAGGAATTGGAGTTGAAAGTGAAAAGAAAGTATGAAAAGCTGGTTGAAGATAAAGAAAAGCTTGGAAAATTGATAAAATTTTCTGTTTCAAAGTTTCCGGAGAGTCATAATTTGAAGGAGCTTGATATAAAATTTGATGAAGCATTCATTAGGAAAGAAACTGATTTTCAAAATGATGACAAAGAAGATGAAGATCAAATGAATGACAAAGAATATGATCTTGGAGTTGAAAATATTGAAAAACAAGTTGAAGTTCAATTTGAATTCGACACAGAAGGTGAAAGGAATGAAAATGTGAATGAAGGTGAAAGGAAAGAAAGAAATGTGAATGAAGGTGACAGTAAAGAAACAAATGTAAATGTCATTGAAGTTCAAGAAACCACTCCAGTTACCAAAAGCAATTTGAATGAATCAACCACTTTGACACCATGAGATTACTTTGAAGATCCCAAGGTTCTTGAATTCGTAGATGCTTTGGAATTTTATATAAATTGTAGTGAATTACCAAATAAACCAAACATTATTAAAACAAATATATCAAACATAACAAAAACTTGTAAAAAAAGTTGATTGATACATCAATACCTAGCTTTTCACTTGGTTTAACGCAAGAATTTCAGGAAACAAATGTAATATAAGGTGAAAAAGAAACAAGTATTGTTGAGGAGCAGAATCATGATTCAGAATTGATTGAAGATGATTTAGAAGTTCAGAAATTACAAAGGAATGTTGAGAAAAGAGCTACAAAACCATCTGTATTTTTATCATCTCCTTACTGCCAGAAGTTTGTTTCCATGGAGAACTTTCTAGAAGATGTTGAAACAAAAGTTTCAAACAGAATATTTATGAGGAATGGTTCTCCTAGGTAAAAATCTACACTTAATATTTTCTTTTATTACAGTCACATTTGAAATATCCATTATTAACTTATTATTCTTTTATTGCTTAACAATCAAGTGAAAAGGTATTTGAAATGAAGAATGGTGTCATTGTGTTAAGAGGAATGATAGGGACTTTACAGACTGGTTTGTGGGTGCACACAAGTGTGATTGATGCATGGTCAGCTATTTTAAATTTTGAAGAAAAAACTCGTACAAACAAACCATTGTTCAGATACTTCTTTGATACAACGATTGTGGTAAGTTCAAACTAAAATACATAAAATTTAATTGTGAATCTCCTAGCCAATGAGACCAACTAATATCGAAAGAAGAATCAGAAAATCAAAAGACTCGGGAATGCTTTTCAAAATTAACTTTGTTATCTTGTTTTCAAATTCATTTTGTGAAATTAACAAACTTGGAACATGCAAGTTAACAATCTTACCTCACTTGTTTGGAGAGAACATCAAAGATATAGACTAGTGTGGTTATATTCTTAACTGCCTGAGAGTATGCAAGCATAATTGGGATGAAACGGATCGAGGGGACTACTTTTGTGGACCACTTATTGTTTTACTGTTAATATTGCTTATAATATATATATATATATATATATATATATATATATATATATATATATATATATATATATATATATATATATATATATATATATATATATAATGTAATTTTTTATTCCATATAACTAATTATAATATTAACATTGCAGCTTGCTTAATTGGAATTCATGACAAATTTAAAGAATGAAGAAATTGAAAGAGATGGTTTTCCTGTTAACTATTGGAATATTCAGAAGATGACATTAAGAGAAAAAGCAGAACTCGCAAAAGGCTCGTTTGGTAATGTTGATGTTGATGATCATTATCCAGAATCAAAAGAAGAATCATCTGATGAAGATGATTATATGACAGTTGAGGTCAGTTTTTATTACATTCACAATGTAATTTTTAATTTTTGAATATATGATTATGTAAATTCACAATGTGATTTTCTATAAATGTCATTTTTTTTGTAGGAATTGGAGTTGAAAGTGAAAATAAAGTATGAAAAGCTGGTTGAAGATAAAGAAAAGATTGGAAAATTGATAAAATTTTCTGTTTCAAAGTTTCCGGAGAGTCATAATTTGAAGGAACTTGATATAAAATTTGATGAAGCATTCATTAGGAAAGAAACTGATTTTCAAAATGATGACAAAGAAGATGAAGATCAAATGAATGACAAAGAATATGATCTTGGAGTTGAAAATATTGAAAAACAAATTGAAGTTCAATTTGAATTGGACACAGAAGGTGAAAGGAATGAAAATGTGAATGAAGGTGAAAGGAAAGAAAGAAATGTGAATGAAGGTGACAGTAAAGAAACAAATGTAAATGTCATTGAAGTTCAAGAAACCACTCCAGTTACCAAAAGCAATTTGAATGAATCAACCACTTTGACACCATGAGATTACTTTGAAGATCCCAAGGTTCTTGAATTCGTAGATGCTTTGGAATTTTATATAAATTGTAGTGAATTACCAAATAAACCAAACATTATTAAAACAAATATATCAAACACAACAAAAACTTGTAAAAAAAGTTGATTGATACATCAATACCTAGCTTTTCACTTGGTTTAACGCAAGAATTTCAGGAAACAAATGTAATATAAGGTGAAAAAGAAACAAGTATTGTTGAGGAGCAGAATCATGATTCAGAAGAGATTGAAGATGATTTAGAAGTTCAGAAATTACAAAGGAATGTTGAGAAAAGAGCTAGAAAACCATTTGTATTTTTATCATCTCCTTACTGCCGGAAGTTTGTTTCCACGGAGAATTTTCTAGAAGATGCTGAAACAAAAGTTTCAAACAGAATATTTATGAGGAATGGTTCTCCTAGGTAAAAATTCACACTTAATATTTTCTTTTATTATAGTCACATTTGAAATATCCATTATTAACTTATTATTCTTTTATTGCTTAACAAATCAAGTGAAAAGGTATTTGAAATAAAGAATGGTGTCATTGTGTTAAGAGGAATGATAGAGACTTTACAAACTGGTTTGTGGGTACACACAAGTGTGATTGATGCATGGTCAGCTATTTTAAATTTTGAAGAAAAAACTCGTACAAACAAACCATTGTTCAGATACTTCTTTGATACAACGATTGTGGTAAGTTCAAACTAAAATACATAAAATTTAATTGTGAATCTCCTAGCCAATGAGACCAACTGATATCGAAAGAAGAATTAGAAAATCAAAAGACTCGGGAATGCTTTTCAAGATTAACTTTGTTATCTTGTTTTCAAATTCATTTTGTGAAATTCACAAACTTGGAACATGCAAGTTAACAAACTTACCACACTTGTTTGGAGAGAACATCAAAGATATAGACTAGTGTGGGCATATTCTTAAGTGCCTGAGAGTATGCAAGCATAATTGAGATGAAACTGATCGAGGGGACTACTTTTATGGACCACTTATTGTTTTACTGGTAATATTGTTTATAATATATATATATATATATATATATATATATATATATATAATGTAATTTTTTATTCCATATAACTAATTGTATAATATTAACATTGCAGCTTGCTTACTTGGAATTCATGACTAATTTAAAGAATGAAGAAATTGAAAGAGATGGTTTTCCTGTTAACTATTGGAATATTCAGAAGATGACAGTAAGAGAAAAAGCAGAACTCGCAAAAGGCTCGTTTGGTAATGTTGATGTTGATGATCATTATCCAGAATCAAAAGAAGAATCATCTGATGAAGATGATTATATGACAGTTGAGGTCAGTTTTTATTACATTCACAATGTAATTTTTAATTTTTGAATATATGATTATGTAAATTCACAATGTGATTTTCTATAAATGTCATTTTTTTGCAGGAATTGGAGTTGAAAGTGAAAAGAAAGTATGAAAAGCTGGTTGAAGATAAAGAAAAGCTTGGAAAATTGATAAAATTTTATGTTTCAAAGTTTCCGGAGAGTCATAATTTGAAGGAACTTGATAAAAAAATTTGATGAAGCATTCTTTAGGAAAGAAACTGATTTAGAAAATGATGACAAAGAAGATGAAGATCAAATGAATGACAAAGAATATGATCTTGGAGTAGATGAGGTACATGAAGAAATACCATTGTTAAGCTCTTGAAGCTGACTTACAAATTTGCTAAACTCATCTTCATTATGTACAAGCTTATTGATGGATGAATGAATAATACCATGCAGCTACAATTGATGGTATCATCCTTAGGATTAAACACAACCTGCAATGATTATAAATAATCAAATTCACATGCATTAGTATACAACTCCTTATCTATTTTAGTATTGTAAAGTTATAATATAAATAAAAAGCATATGTACCTTATCAGAAAGTTTCTTAATAATGTGCCACATGCATAGCCTATGTCTGGATTGTGAAAACAATATTTACAGCATTCTTTACTGCTGCATCTTGATCTGTTATAACCATTCTTGGCTGCTTCCCAAATGCCTTAAGAAAAGATTGAAGCAACCATACATACGACTCAGTTGATTCACTAGCTAATGAACTAGCACCAAAAGTCGCACAACGCCTATGATTGTCAACTCTAGTAAAGGGCACAAAAATCATAAAATATCTGGAAAAAAATTTGAAATTCACATGAATTTGAGAATCACGAAAGATAAACCTTCTCAATCTTGTACTCAAAGGAGAAGTTTAGAACATAACTTTTTCTATTCTCCATTTTATCAACAAGAATTTGAGAATCACTGTCACCAATCTTGCAATTTAAATCCCTTTTGAAAATTTTGAAGTCAATTGCCATGCCACTTCTAACATCATAACGACCCTTTATATTACTTAAAACTGTATAAGCTCTTGTAGCACCTATGTTGTTAGTACCAACCCTATGAATGAATGATTGTTCAAGAAATTCAAGCTTCCTATTATTCCTCAACAAATATAAGTTCTCTTTGAAAACTAGATTATGGTTGTGCTCTTCAACAAAAGCATATACATAGAACTTTGAGGAACCACGAAGATTCTTGAACTTTATGACAGCAGGACATCCAATCTTCTTAGAACTAGTTTGCCTTTTACAAGACTCACTTTCATTTATAG
>CM042015.1:67646768-67651768 GCA_023525715.1 Cichorium intybus | reverse complement strand
CGCACCAATGGGTTTCAATAACCCGATATCATAGCCATAAGGCCGCACCATTTTCATATAACAATATCATAGCCATATAGGCCGCACCAGTACATTTTAGATAATCAAGTCATAGCCCTAAGGCCGCACCAACAGTTTCATCGTTTATATCATAGCCCGCAGGCCGCACCAGTTTAGGTTTGATAACCCAAAATCATGGTCCTAAGACCGCACCGCTTAGTTTCAAGATTAAATATCATTTTCGTCCCCCAAAACTGTTTCAATCTGTAACAGTTCAATCAACACATATCATATATGATATAAGTGAGATTACTCACCTGGATACTTGCTGCAATTGTATCCCGTTAGTCTTTGCATTCTTGCACCTTTATCAATACACTTGTCCGTTACCTATTCATTTATATATAAATTGACAATATGTTAACAACCATTTCGATTGACTCTATTACACAAGAGTCCAATATAATATAATTGGGGACCATTTCTAGATGATAAATTTCACTTACCATCTTTTTACAAATTATAAATTTTTCCCGAAATACGCGTATTTTACTACAGTACCTTCGGAAGGTCGTATATGTATTCCGACAATTTTCTACGAAGTTTCATACCATATTAGACCTATGTTCAAAATTTCAGGTCAAACGGACAAGCCTAGCATCAAAATCACATTTGAAAATTGCTCAAATCTTCACAGGGGGTTTCTACCGCGATCACGCGTCGCGACTGACCCTATGGTCGCGTCGCGACTGCTGGGAATTCAGGCAGTAAGCTCGATTTTCATGCTATAATGTCCCATTTTCTAATATTAAGTCCTTAATACACGACTTAATCAGTAGGGGTTTGTTCCAGGACCAAAACCCTTCATTTACTTCAAGTTTTAAACCATGGAATTGGTGATTTCAATCCATTCCCAAAAATTCCCGTTTTTCACATTTTTGGTCCAAAACCGAAATTACTAAGTTATAATCACTTCTAATGATTTAGTTCAACTAAAATAACATCTAGAAGTCATTATCAACCATTAAAATCAGGTTAATCACAAGAACTCGCAATCTAGGGTTCTTGATCAAAATTGCAAAATCTCAACAATAGCAACATACTTTCAATTTGATATGTGTTCTTACCACATAGACATGTTTGAGGCTTAGAATTTATTTAAACCTCTTGAACCATAACTGTAATTTCAGTTTCAATTCATCCCACGAAGAACACACAAATAACTTAGGTTAGAATTTCAAAATACTAACATTAATCGCTTGAAAACTTCCAATTCCAAGCCATTAATCCGATTTCATGCTTCAATCCTCAAGAATTCTGCAGAAATCGCACCCAAGAAATCTTCCCGATGCTTCTAAAATGTTCAGCTCTCATAATTATGGAGAAAATTCGCTTTTATATTTTCCAGATTTACATTTTTAGTCCCTAAGTTCTATTCCTTGAACTTTTGGCACTTTTTTCACATTTTATCACATAAAACTTTCATTTCTTATATTTTTGCCACAAGCAAACAATATTTTTACATAATTGGTCCTTCTCTTGGTCAAATGACCAAATTACCCTTTTATGGTAAAATGACCAAATTACCCTTTTTCTAGTATTAGTTTTCTAATACTTAGAACACCATATTAAATCATAAATACACTATGATTAACATATAAATACTTAACAAAAGTATTGTGGTGTTACAAATTCTCCCCTCCTTCAAACGATTTCGTCCCCGAAATCATACAAACAAGCAAGGGTAATTCTTTCTCATTACATTTTCGGTTTCCCATATCATGTGGAAACCTCTATGGTATTGCCAAAGCACTTTAACCATGCTAGTCTTCTTGTTTCATCTATCATTCCTCCGGTTGTCCCGGGTACCTTATCTACTTATGTACCTTCATTTAAACATGAGGTATTCGTTGAAATTTATAAATCTATGTTCTCAGAACTATGAGACCCATAGACAACATTATAAATATCTTGAAGTTCATCAAGAAACTTCGATCGATACACCACATTTTTTTACTCTTTGGGACATATGGAAAGGTCCCATAAACGAGGGCTTGACTTTCTTTTTGTCCCAAGAAGATTTTAGTCTTTCCAAAGGATTACTTTGAGTACCACCATCTTCCCTCACTTGGAGTTTCAACAGTTTTACTCGATGATCCGCATACCATTTTTGCTAATTATTAGCCATTCTCAAATTTCTGGGATTCATCAAGTTTTCTCTTTAATTTGTACCATAATCTAGGATCTAGCCAACGACTTTTCTATCACTTCAATCCATCAAATCGAAGTAGAACACGGTACTCCATACAATACTCCACGCGAGCCATCAGAATACTAGTATGCAAGTTGTTATTTCTTATAAATTCTACTAAAAATAGGCGATCTTCTAATCTTCCACCAGGGTCTATTATGAAAATTTCAAGCATATCTTCTAGAGTCTGCATCATTATCTCGCCTCGTCTATCAATCTGCAAATCATATACAGTACTTACTAGTACTTTTAAACTAATTATTCTTGGGATTTATGCCAAAATCAGCGAATAATTCTATTATCTCGACCCGATACAATCGACACCGGTAACTCACGTCGACAAATTACTCTTTCTATGTAATTTTTCACTACTTTTCAATCTTAATTTCTTCCTTAGTCAGTATAAATTTGCACTGGTTTCACCAATTGGTCTATTATTACTCATATAGTATCATACCCATGCGGTACTTGCGAAGACTTTATTACAAAGTCTATAATAATATCGTCCCATTTCTTCTTTGGGACCGACAACGGCTAAATTTTCCGTATGCTTCTAATAATTTGACTTTACTTACACACAAGTTAGATACTTTTCACATGTCTTTCAATATCTTTCTTTAGTCCCAGCCACCAATGCATAGGTTTTATCATCCTACACAGTTTGGTACTGTCTCGGGTATATTGCATATCCACTACAATATACATCTTTTAAGGACAAATTCCATATCTCGCTCGATTTGGTACCCATATACACAACCACCAAGGGTTCTAAATTGCTGTGATTTTCCAACTAGCTTCTGCTAATATCCAATCATTCATCCATTTTTCACGTTTTCAGACTTGCACACTTCTTTCTGTGCTACCCGAATCAACTCAGGTAATCAATTTACCACATTCATACATGTGGATGTAACCTTCAAAGGATATTCTTTTCAATTCAAGGCATCTATAGCCACATTCGCCTTTCCGAGATGGTACAAGATTTCATAACCGAAATCTTTTAGTAACCCATCTGTCTTTGCTATCTCATATTTAGCTTCTTCTTTTTTTTGATCAATTAAGTACTTCAAACTTTTATGATCTGTATAAACAATAAGCTTTACACCATACAAGTAGTGTCTCCAAAGCTTATATGCCAAAATCATAATTTCTACTGCAATGTTATGTACCCAAAATTAACTCTGGATACATTTCTGTAAAACAAATTATCTTCTCCGCTTAGCGATAATGCTAACACCGGAGCTTCACACAAGGTTTATTTCAACCTTTGAAAAGATACTTGTGGTCTTTATACCCACTCAAACTTTTCACTTTTCTTGGTCAACTTTAGTCAACTATAGACAGCAATCAAGGAGCAGTTTTCTACAACTCTCCTATAATAACCCGCCAATCCAAGGAAATTATAAATTTCAATCAGATTTCAAGACGGTTCCCGTTTTATCACAGCTTTATTTCCACTGGATCTACTTTATCATCTTTGGCACTGTTAACATGCCCAAATAATTGAAACTTCTTTTAGCCAAATTTCATACTTGGAAAACTTCGCATATCACTTTTTTCAACTAAGTAACTCCAATATTTGACACAATCATACATCATATTCAATCGGGTTTCAAGAATATCGAATTCTCGGTAGTCAGTGCACCTACACATTAACTTGTCTTTCTTCTTTTCAAACAAGATATGGCTTCACACGATGACACATTCGGCCATATGAAACCCCAATTCAAAAACAATTTCTTCTAATTGTTTTCCCACCCTGCCATCTCTGCAGGTGCTAATCAGTTTTAGAGCCTAAATAACAGAAATGGCTCCCAGAAACGGTTTAATCGTAAACTCTTCTCATCAATCTGGCGAAAATTCTGAAAGTTCTTTGGAAGAACCATCCATGTATTCATTTAAAATTTACACTTCTATCGCCACTTTATTTAGTTTGGCCAATATTACATATGCCAACTAAAACACCATTCCTTTACAAACTCTTATCCGAGTTTAAGCAAAGGAAAATAACCGGTATTCTCAACAACGGTCATTTACCGTGGATTTTGCTCCATTTCATTTCTGATTTTAGAACCATAATGTTCTTGTTTCTACAATTCATGTTAGCATAATTCATTGCTAACTAAGTCATATGCACAATTTCTTCAGATTCATTAGTAGTCATCGGCTTCAGATTTATAGGGAAAAATGGTCCCGTAAATCCTAGGCAGACTACCTTCCAGGTGTTCAATATCTTGAACATATTTGCAAACTGCTATAGCTACTTCCAAAATTTCATCAATAATCGTTGATGAAATATTCAGACAAGACATCAAAGTCATCGATCCCGAGCACAGCTTCATGGATCAATTATAACATATACGGGGATTATATTCAAAGTAAATATATCTGAGACCATATCAGTCTTCTCACGAGCTTCTTCCACAGTCTGCTGGATTGCTCATAGTACCACTGGTCCTTTTCGACCAGTTGTTTCTTCTTTCTTTCCTCCCCGTTCTTTCCTGGGTTTATCACCCGTTACTCCACATTTAGCATGTGAACATTTCATAGGAAAGTGATCTATATCTCCACACTGGAAACACTTCCGTTCCATCCAACAGGCTCGAGCAATATGCTCCAGTTTTCTACGTTTTCAACAATTCAACGGTAGAGTCTCGACTCTACAATTTTCTTAGTGCTTTTCCTGCACTTCTTACACCACATCACCTTTTTCGTTTTGGTCCCTTCCATTCTAGGTTAGACCTGAGTC
>CM042015.1:67541768-67634268 GCA_023525715.1 Cichorium intybus | reverse complement strand
AAAAATAGTCAACGATTTTTATTTGCTTTATATAAAAGTTTATATAAAAATTTTGTAATATTATCTTATATAACTACTATGATAAACAAAAGATGAATATATACCGATAAACAAAAGATGAATAAGCTAACATTATTTATTTATCATATCTATAATTAGATTTAAGTAAACCGAAATTGGTAATTGTTAAATTCAAGAGGATTGTTAACAAAAAAAATGGAAATTTCAATAACGTTGTATTTTTTTTTATCTTAGATTACACATGTATGTTAATCTCTATTTCATTCAAATCACAAAGTTTTGAAGGTGCTCATACTGTATGCATATTTATATAGTTAATGTTTTAAGTTTTAAACTAATTTGTCTGATAAAAATGTTACTTTATCAATTAAGATGCTGATATTACATTGCTTCATTTGAAAAATGGTAATTAGTAATATATTTTTTGTTTTAGTTATGTATGATTTTGCAAAATGGTTGATTTTGAAAGGTATAATAATTTTTCTTAGTAAGTCATCTCCAAGTATCACGTCTCAAGATTTCTCTTCTAATTTGAGCATTTTTCTTACTCTATCATAACCTTACTCATTATTTCACCCCTCACCATGCTCTTTGCTATTTTAGAGATATTGTATTGGTCCTAATTTTTGTTCCTAAATTTATTCCTAACCATTTCAAATGATGACAAGTGGATTAAAATATTATTAATTTTATTAAACTTTACACTTGTTATTATTTCAAATGGTTAGGAATAAAGTTAGGAACAAAAATTAAGAACCAATACAATTTCTCGCTATTTTATTTCACCCCTTGAATATTTTGATACATTTCAAAAGTTTATGATTTTATTTATTTTAGGGTTATTTACTTAAAATGAAAGAAAAATTATTATGTCATGAAGTAGCTTTTAAAAAAAAAAAATTGTTGGATACATGATTTTTTGAAAGCAAATTTAGTGGTTTTGTGTTGAATATCTTTGGTAAATATGGTGTCGGAGAAGGTAAATTATTTTCTTCTTGGAGTACCATGTTATGCATTAAGAAAACAAATTAAGTTGTCTTTATCTCTTCTTATAATTCAATAATACACTTTTCTTGGAACATCTTTTAACCAAGAGATCTTGAAATTTATTGGCATACTTCATTTCTTGTATAGCATTGTTTTATTTCCAGCCACAATATTATTATTTAATTTATCTATTTCATAGTTAACTGTAAATTGCTATACACTTCTTGTTATTTTAGCCAACACATCTTGAAAAAACTTGGCATACACTTTTGTTCCGGTAACCATGACTAAACCACCCCCTTACCCTTCATTGGACTCCACTTCCGTTAACCTTTTAAAAAATCAAGAAATATGTAAGCAAAAAGTATATCCAAAACGTAGAGCAGATCTATCTTCAATGATAATGAATAATCACAAAAACGCATATCAATGACAAATAAATTGCATGTTTTGGTTCATATTGAACTTACCGAATGTATTGTTTCAAATCGAAACATTTGTCGGTTATTTTTCAAATCGAAATAGGAGACATGTAAAGGACCGATACCTGATAATATGAGGCGGGGGTTAGTGGATACATGAAGAACTTTAGAACTGCATCATCTTTAAAAGAAAAGTCAACGAAAAAAGCAATACATTTGGTCAACAAAAAATTATGAACAAATCGACATTTTTGTTTACCTGGTTGGTATTTGATGCTTTGTGAATATGTAACCACGACCTTGGGAGACTCTGATTACACTTCATCTGGACTCGATTGGGTATTTTGAGAGAGACGTGGTTTCAAAAAAGGGTTTTCAAAATCCGAATGTTAAATACGTATCAGGTTCCGATTGAAACAAGAAGAACCCCAAATAACTCCAGAACTGCATCATCTTTTGCAGAAGAACTCCAGAACTGCGTCATCTTTAAAGAAAAAGTCAACGAAAAGAGCAATACAACTGGTCTACAAAAAATTATGAACGAATCAACTGTTAAACCATAAGGCCTCTGTCAAGAAATGAACGAAGATGAGAGAAGTCTGAATGGAGAGACGAATAGACTCACATTAGTGGGTTGTTAAAGCTAGCACCAGCATGTGTTTTCCGAAGGATGATTAGAGAGCGAGTTTAGATGGTTTACATCTAAGGTTTCTACAGAGACAGCGGGAGGATGAGAAACCCACCGGTGCTTGTGGTGTAGTGTGACGATTCTGAAGAGAGATGGAGAAAAAAAGACCAATGGCGGTGGGTTGTTGGACTTTCATCTGTTTCCTGATGCAAGGTTAGGGAGGAGCGTTTCTATAGACGGGTGAAAGGGAGGTCGAAATGTAGAATCTAGGGTTCGACGACAGTGATTACAGGGTATTTTGAGAGAGACGTCACGGCTGAATTGGATGAGAGATAGAGCGGGGAGACGACTGCAAATAGGATGTGATGAGATACTAAGGCTACACGGAGTAGCTGATCGCCAAGAGGTCGCCAACCCTCTTGGCGACTCGCCAACCCCACTCTGGACCAAATGGCCAGCCACTCGCCAAAGATGGATCGCCAACCTGTTGGCGAGATGCCAACAGGTGTAAAACTTTCAGAAAATGGCAAAAACAGCCCCTCAACAGGTGTAAAAGTTTCAGAAAATGGCAAAAACAGCCCCTCGTTGGCCATTGGCCACCACTCCCTACAAAATGGCCAACGGCTGCCAACCCACAAAAACTTGTTGGTCATCCCTTGACCATTGGCCACCACTCTATGTAGCCTGAAATTTAGGGCAAGATGGGTCGATCCGTGTGAGATGCAAAGAGTGTATGGCCAACTTTAGATTAATTAGATGATCAACGGCCATGCTTAGACCATAGCCTATCCGCGTGAAGAGGGTACTAATGGCTTGTTTCTTTCCATATTACTGCATAATATTGTAGTAAGTTGTGCATAAAAATATGTCTTTAAGAGTTTTCATCTAAATGTAGAGTAAATTACACTTTTGGTCCCTGTGGTTAGCAAAAAATACCACATAGGTCTTAATTTTCCATTTTCAACATTGAAGGTCACAAAGGTTTGCGAAAATTACCACATAGAGCCCTGGGGCATATAAAAAGACTAAAATGCCCTTTTTATTTCTTTTTTCTTTTTCTTTAAATTTGTTATTTATTTTATTAATAAAAAAAAGAAAATACCCCACCCACCCCCACCCCCACGTCTCTCTCTCTCTCTCTCTCTCTCTCTCTCTCTCAAGAACACCTGCGTAAAAAGTAAGCAAAAGTGAAGAAGTGATGCCATGAATATGAAATATGAAGTTTTTTATATGTTGTAGCGTACCGTCACTAGTGAAAAATGTTTTATCCCATGCGAAACTTGATGATTTAAGCAGTTGAGGATGTTTCTCGGTCATAAAAGGTGCATCAACATTGTGTAGAAGAATAGGAAACAACGATTAAGATATCATCGCTTTTAGATAAACCAAAACCAGAAACCTGATGTTTCCACGCCCCGACCTTTCCCAATATTTTCTTTCGTTCCAAAGGCCGGTGAATTTGGGCCCTAATCTTGATCCGAGTTAAGAGAAGAAAAATAAAAAAGAGATACAATCGGGTTTTGGGTATACAGCAGCCATAGCCTACCGGAGACGTTTTTCCGACAAGAGGTTTGTCGGGAACGGAGGGCGGATCAACAATGAAGGAGGTGGAAGAGACATCATTTGATGGGACTATTGCGGTGGTGCTTGTGCAGCTGTTGCTTCTGGGTAGAGAGAAAAAACGATCGTGAGTCATCGTCGGAGTTTGAGAACTGAAAGTAATGAACTAACGATGGTGTTGGGAGGGATGGTGAATCAATATAAGCATGGAGTAACTTAGAATACGAAGGATGAGACGCGATTTTCTCCTTAATCGTATCACCGATATCAACGCCGTTACTTTTTGCTTGATCATGTTGTCGATTGCTTTGACGTCTCGGAAGAATAATCGGATGATGAGGAGTAGTCTCGACTGAAACCGCATCTGATACGACTGAAGCAGCAACATATAACAAATCATCCGATCCGTAAAAAGGCCAGCTGTGATCGACGGATGAATGGAATCCGTGGTGCTCCGCCGGTAGAATCTTGGTAGGGCTTGTTGGAGAGAGAGAGAGAGAGAGAGTAAGAGAGAGAGAGAGAGAGAGGTGGGGGTGGGGGGTGGGTGGGGTATTTTCTTTTTTTATTAATAAAATAAATAAAAAATTTAAAGAAAAAGAAAAAAGAAATAAAAAGGGCATTTTAGTCTTTTTATATGCCTCAGGGCTCTATGTAGTAATTTTCGCAAACCTTTGTGACCTTCAATGTTGAAAATGGAAAGTTAGGACCTAGGTGGTATTTTTTGCCAACCACAGGGACCAAAACTGTAATTTACTCCTAAATGTATTAATAGGTAGTGTATATATATATATATATATATATATATATATATATATATATATATATATATATATATATATATATATATATATATATATATATATATATATATATATATATATATATATGTATGTATGTATGTATGTATGTATGTATGTATGTATGTATGTATGTATGTGTGTGTGTATGTATGTGTGTATGTATGTATGTATATATGTATGTATGTATGTATGTATGTATGTATGCATGTAGGTATGCAGGCCCGACCCTAACGGTGGACGACCAGGGCGACCGCCCAGGGCGCATGTCTCTAGGGGGCCAAAAGTTCTAGGCTATATTGATATATATGTGTGTATAAAATCGGATTGCTATATAATTTGAGTAGGTCAAGTCCCCCAACAACATATAAGCCCAAAAAAGTTAGAAGGGATTTAGGTTAAAAGGCCCCTAGCCGCCCTTGTCACACGTAGATTCTCAAAGCACGAAGCGGGAAAGATCAAATGTGCACTTTTCTCAAATCATTCCAAGAACATCAATGGTCACCTCGTCTATTGTGAACGTTTCATTCAATCATTCCCATTGTAAGTCTGTATCAATACTTCAGATAATCAAATCAGACTACTTCTCCTTCTAAATATATCAACTATGTCGACTCTACAGCTCACCGATTGTCTACTCCGATACAACGATACTCCAATTCACTCTTCACATATAACAAATGATCGATTATTCACTCAATGTCTCAATCACTCTTTTAACTATGAAATCTATCTACTCTCTCGACTCTGTGACTCCTTCACCACATAGATGTGTTGGATTAGGTGTCTAAGCCATGACTAATAATTAGTATTTACCTAATTAATAGTAGCATAGTCCATTTGGGTTGCCCTCATAGCTAGAGGTTTGTTGGAAAGTTAAGTAGAGAGAAAGGGTTGATTTATTATATGACTAATATATCAAGATATTGTTTGTTAATATATTATGGAGATAATATATTAATTAGAAATAATATTATTTGATTAATAATTAATCATAAATTAATTGGATTAATTTCTGTGGCATTAATTAGATTAATCAGGAGGTCAGGGATTAAAGTCGTACAAATTCAATAGTTGAATTGCGGCGCGCGGCGCACAAACGTTTTGGCCGTGGCGCGCGTACATATAATCCGAAAAAATGGGCTGCGGCTAGGGTTTAGCCTTGCCACTTGGTTCCCTATAAATAGGGACCCCTAGACCTCATTATCAGTTGCTCGCTCTATTATTTTCTCTCTGGAATTTCGATCCATAAACCTCCTGGCTAATGGTATGACTTCATTTGAGGCAGGATATTTTTGCTGCTTTGCTTCCAAGAAATCTAAAGGTTAGTTTTCTGGTTTTATTCTTTAGATGTCTTTATTGGCTTTTAGGTTTTGGTATATGTTCAAGAGTAGGAAACATAGATCCTTATAGGTTGCATGTGAACTTAGGTTATTTAGTTCATGGTTGCTGAAAACCTTTCAGTGGTATCAGAGCTTTTGTTTGTTTTCTTGTTGAATGGTTATAACTGTTTTTCCTAAAATTGGGGTTTAAAGCTTATAAACCCTAATTTCATGTGGATCGACTTTTTGGATTAGGGTTTTGGAAACCCTAATTCCTCCCTTAGTGATTTTCGATTTGGCATATTAGGGTTTTAGGAGGTTTTCTATTTTTGGTAACTTTAATTGGTTAATTAAATGGATAACCTTAAACCCATTTCTTGAAATCGAAATCTAGGGGGTTTAGGATAGGTTTTAATTAATTTGATTAATTTGGATAAACCTATCTACATTTGAATTAATTTAATTAATTGTTAATTAAAAGATAATTCAAAGGATTTAATTAATTTTAGAATTTGCGAAAATTAAGGATTAAATCCAAAAAAAAATATTTTAAATGTTTAAAATATTAATATTTAATTATTTTAATTAATTGTTAATTAAAGGATAATTAAATCGAATATTAAAGGTTTAATTTAATTTTAAATTTAATAGTTAAATAGGTAAAATTAAAAGATAAACCTGGAATATTTTAAAGAGTTTTAAAATACATCTTATATATGTTATTAATTGTTAATACTATATGTATAAGATAAAATTGGTCAGTCAATTCAATAGTAGGCCTCATTCACGAAGCTGATCTATAAAGTCGGTATAAGGAGGCTGCCTATAAAATGGCGGTCTAATGGGTGAACACTTTCGCCCACCGCTCGTCTGATCAGTGGAGGGTCGTTAGCCGAACAGTTTTGATAGGACCGCTTAATCATTAAAAGTATAATGATCAAAGTACTAGAACCATTTAAAAAAAATCTCAATCTAGTTACTTTAGAAAAAATGTGAATTTGATGCTAACCCATGAAATTGCATATTGCACTTTATGAAACGTTGGTGGAGCGTGTGTGGTTTACCGGCACACCAATGGGGGTTCATAAAGAGTGGCAATGGGTGTCTCGGGTGTTATCATTGTTGATGGAGCTTGTGTGGTTTACCGGCACATCAATTTGAGATGGTAATGGACCCCGAGAGTACCAAGCTAATTTGCATGGTTATTCACACCCGGTTTGTGATCCTCGGCATCCCAGTCACAAACGGTGGGGCATATCTGAGATTAAACATGCTATTGAACAGTTCAATAAATCTCAAAAGAAACTAGGAATTCCATTTATAATAAGATTATATTTTCCGCGGTGGAATTGGCTGAATCGTCATTCGCCTACCTTTATTAAATTTGCAAATAGATTACGACATCCCTCTTCTAGTTTGTAAATTGTTATAGTTGGATCCTAGCCTTATTTTATATTGGGTTATTATAAGGAACGACAAGTATCTAATTAAACTTACCTTCTTTTATAGATGTCTTCTGCTGATCAATCCGCTCCCCACTCAAACTCCAGTGTTACCTCAATCCTCTCATTATGTTCCAAGGTTCAACTGAACGGGACAAACTACAATGACTGGATTAGAAATATCAAGATGGCTCTGAGGTACGAGAACAAAGAGTATGTTCTCGAGACCGAGCTTGTCGATATTGACCCTGAAACTGCTACTCCCGAGGAAATTGCCTCGTACGAAAAACATTCTGATGATGCGACCAAAGTGGCCTGCATCATGATCACCACAATGAACCCCGAATTGCAAAGGATATACGAAGACTACTAGCCCTTTGAGATGCACAAGGAGCTTGCGGAAAAGTTCCGCAAGCAAGAGCGCATCGAGAGGTGCGAGGTGGTCAAGGACTTCACGAACAGCAAACCTAAAGATGGAGAGTCCATCTACGCTCATGTGCAAAGAATGCAAGGTTACGTGGAGCGGCTCAGGAAGCTTGCGATGCCTGTGAACGAGGAGTTGGCCGTTGACATTGTGCTTAACTCCTTGCCGAGTTCTTATGACCAGTTCAGGCTGGCTTACCATTTGAACAACAATCAGGCTAACCTGACTGAATTGCATCGTATGCTTCAGACTGCTGAGGACGGGATGAAGGGTAAAAGTGTACCCTCGGTTAATCAGCCCGTCTTAGCCATTGGAAGTGGCAAAGGAAAGAAAAGGAAGGGCCCTCCCAAGCAAAATTGGAGGTAAAAGGTTCAAGTCAGGTCATCCAGCAATGGCTCGAGAACCAAGTCTTCCCACATTCCTTGTGTGGCCAACCCCGATGAAGCCAACTGTTTTTATTGCAAAGAGAAGGGCCACTGGAAGAGAAGCTGCCCTAAATACTTGCAGGATGTCAAGGATGGGAAGGTAAAGCCATCGACAGCATGTATATATACTATCTCTAAAAACTCACCATCTTCTAGTTCTTGGGTCCTTGATACAGGATGTGGTTTTCACATTTGTTCTGATCTGCAGGACCTAAAGGAAAGCAGGGAGGTGGAGCACGGTAGACTGAACTTGATCATGGGCAATAGGAGATCGTCCCCTGTTACCAAGATCGGCGTTTATAGTTTAGTGCTTAGTAGTGATGTTAGCTTAGAGTTATTTAATTGTTGCTATTCGCCAGAAATGGCAAGAAACATTATTTCATTTCACGCATTGTTCAGACAAGGATTTCAATTTTCTTTTAAAATTGGTTCGATTTCTGTTTTCAAAAATGGTATTTTGATTTTTACTGCTTATCCTTGTGAAGGTGTGTATGAAACTGTTGAATCTGTTGACAATTTAGGACATAGTGTAAATTACATTGATTCTACTAGTGGTGTAGAAAAGGCATGTCTGGGGCATAGTCGGCTCGGACACATCAGCAAGAAACGCATCGCCCAACTCCAAAAGGATGGAGTGTTGGAATCATTCGACCTCAGGTCAGATGATGTATGTGAATCTTGTCTGTTGGGCAAGATGACTAAATCGCCTTACAAAGGGTCTTTTGAAAGAGGTGAGGGTCTGCTGGACATCATTCACACGGATGTGTATGGTCCATTCAGATCAACCACAAAGGATGGCACGCGGTTCTACGTGACTTTTACCAACGATTTTAGTAGATACGGTTATATCTACTTGATCAAGCACAAGTCGGACACCTTTGAAAAGTTCAAAGAGTTTAAGAACGAGGTAGAGAATCAATTAGGAAGGAAGATAAAGATGCTCAGGTCCGACAGAGGCGGAGAGTATCTAAGTATCGAGTTCCTAGACTATCTAAAGGAATGCGGAATAGTTTCGCAGTTGACACCTCCCAGGACACCACAGCTGAACGGTGTTGCGGAGAGGCGTAACCGAACCCTGCTGGACATGGTTCGTTCCATGATGAGTCGAGCTTCACTTCCCATTCACTTCTGGGGGTATGCCTTAGAGACTGCCGCCCATATCCTCAATCTTGTCCCAACTAAGAAGGTTGCTAAAACACCTCATGAGATGTGGACAGGGAAAGTTCCCTCGTTGGCACATATCAAGGTCTGGGGTTGTGAGGCTTTCGTTAGACGAGAGACTCAAGACAAACTCGCAGACAGAAGCGAAAGGTGTTTATTCATTGGTTATCCCAAACAGTCATTGGATATCTATTCTACAGACCGAGCGAGGACGTGGTCTTTGTAGCTAGACGAGCAGTCTTTCGAGAGAGAGAGCTCATATTTAAAGAGGAAAGTGGGAGTACCATTGATCTTGGAGAAATTCAAGAGCCATCAGATGACGCAACCTTAGGAGAAACTAGCAACCAACATGAGGAAGAAGTTCCTGTTGGTCCGACTGATGTATCCTTACCTCTTAGGCGCTCCGGTAGGGTTAGCATGCCACCCGAGTTTTATGGTTTCCATATAACTTCGGATAGGGACACGTTTGTCAGTGATATGACACTGATAAATTTGGATGAACCAGCTAACTACCAGGAAGCAGTAGCGGGCCCTGAGTCTGCCAAGTGGAAAGAGGCTATGGATAGCGAGATCAAGTCCATGTATGACAATCAAGTTTGGAACTTGGTTGACAATGTACTGGGTCGAAAGACAGTCGGGTGCAAATGGATCTTCAAGAAGAAGACCGACATGGACGGAAAGGTACACACCTTCAAGGCAAGACTGGTTGCGAAGGGTTTCACTCAAACCCCGGGGGTTGATTATGATGAGACCTTCTCACGAGTAGCCAAGATAAAGTCTATTAGGATAATGCTGGCCATAGCTGCGTTTCATGACTATGAAATTTGGCAGATGGACGTCAAAACCGCTTTCCTTAATGGAAAGTTGACTGAGGATATTTACATGAGTCAGCCAGAGGGTTTTATCGATGCAAAGTATCCTAATAAGGTGTGTAAGCTTGAAAGATCAATCTACGGACTGAAGCAAGCTTCTCACAGCTGGAATCTTTGTTTCCATGAGAAAGTCAAAGAGTTTGGTTTCTCTAGGAGCGAGGATGAGTCCTGCGTATATGTCAAGGCTAGTGGGAGTATAGTGACCTTTCTGGTACTGTATGAAGATGACATACTGCTCATGGGAAACGACATTCCAACCTTGCAAGATGTCAAGGCTTGGCTTGGGAAGTGTTTCGCCATGAAGGACCTAGGAGAGGCTGCCTATATTCTTGGGATAAGAATATTGAGAGATAGGAAGAAGAGACTAATTGGACTTAGTCAGGGTACATACTTGGAAAAGGTACTAAAGAGGTTTAGTATGGAAAATTCCAAAAAGGGAGAGCTACCTATCCAAAGTAATGCGAAGCTGAGTAAGACTCAAAGTCCGAGTACAGACGAGGAAATAGCTGAGGTGAGTCGGGTACCTTATGCTTCGGCTATGGGGTCGATCATGTACGCTATGACGTGTACTCGCCCTGACGTGGCCTTTGCTCTGAGCATGGTCAGTCGGTACCAGGGAAACCCTGGAAGTACGCATTGGATAGCAGAAAAGAATATACTCAAGTATCTGCGAAGGACAAAGGACATTGTGTTAGTCCTTGGAGGCAGTGATACATTGAGAGTTGAAGGATATACGGATGCCAGTTTTAAGACGGATAGAGACAGTGGTCGGTCTCAGTCTGGCTGGGTATTCCTTCTGAACGGAGGAGAGGTAACTTGGAAAAGTTCCAAGCAAGATACGGTGGCTGATTCTACTTGTGAATCAGAGTATATAGCAGCAAGTGAAGCGTCAAAGGAAGCGGCTTGGCTGAAGAACTTCATCGGTGACCTTGGAGTAGTCCCGAGTATTCAGGAGCCCGTGAAACTGTTCTGCGATAACGAAGGTGCGGTCGCCTTGACAAAGGAACCGCGAGACCATGGAAAGTCCAGACATATCGACAGAAAGTACCACTACATAAGGAATAAGGTAGAAGAAGGTCACCTCATGGTAAAGAGGGTATCATCGGAAGATAATCCTGCAGATCCCTTGACAAAGGCTCTGAGTAGGGTTAAGCATAATCAGCATGCTAGGAGCATTGGATTAAGAGATGATATAAAGTTTATGTAAATTATATAGTTTTTGAAACTTGTAACAATGTATTGTATTTGACTCTTGTGATTTAATAATAGAGATTTAGTAATGAGTAATGGTTTACTACTTTTGTCAATACTTTATCATTGTGTTTCATTTTGCATGTTTTACTTCCTGAATAATTGGATTATTCAAATATCCACAGTCGATTACACTTTTGGGAGTAAGTGTGAAGTAAGACTGTCATGAATTGGTAATAGATTGTCTAAGGAGTTAGACATTGCGATTGGATTGCTGCACCATTTGTGAGTACTTGGAAATGGAGATTTGAGTATTGGATAAACCCGCACTCAATGGATTGCTTCATGGATTTCATCACGAGCAATGTTGAGACGATAATATCTTTTGATCTTTAAGCTAAGACATATGAGTTATGATTTACTAAGCGATTGTTCATTGATAATACGAAAACGCACCAGTAACTCGGTGTTATAAAACGTATTGTTGTGAGTGATTTGTCTGGTAAAAGACATAAGTATATGAGTCGAAGCTTATTCGTCCCTTGACCCTAACGGGGAACAGATATCTGTAGGCCTCTCGATGAATTTGAAGTTGACTAAAATGGTTGGCCAACCGGGACTAAATTGGTAGTCTAAGAGTCATATGCAAATAGGATATCGAGGAACAGTGAGTCAGACCGGGATTGATTTTATCCATGTCTTGAGTTTGAAAATATCTTGTTGGACGGAGGATCATCTGATCACTTATCTATGGACAGAACTGATTAGATCAGAATTTGGCAGCGGTTTCTAGAAAGCTAAAGTGCTGGTTAATTAGAGGTTAAATTGGTAATTATAGTCATAGACTTATCCAAGTGGGAGACTATTGGATTAGGTGTCTAAGCCTAGTATTTACCTAATTAATAGTAGCATAGTCCATTTGGGTTGCCCTCATAGCTAGAGGTTTGTTGGAAAGTTAAGTAGAGAGAAAGGGTTGATTTATTATATGACTAATAAATCAAGATATTGTTTGTTAATATATTATGGAGATAATATATTAATTAGAAATAATATTATTTGATTAATAATTAATCAGAAATTAATTGGATTAATTTCTGTGGCATTAATTAGATTAATCAGGAGGTCAGGGATTAAAGTCGTACAAATTCAATAGTTGAATTGCGACGTCCGGCGCGCAAACGTTTTGGTCGCGGCGCGCGTACAGATAATCCGGAAAAATGGGCTGCGGCTAGGGTTTAGCCTTGCCACTTGGTTCCCTATAAATAGGGACCCCTAGACCTCGTTATCAGTTGCTCGCTCTATTACTTTCTCTTTGGAATTTCGATCCATAAACCTCCCGGCTAAGGGTGTGACTTCATTTGAGGCAGGATATTTTTGCTGCTTTGCTTCCAAGAAATCTAAAGGTTAGTTTTCTGGTTTTATTCTTTAGATGTCTTTATTGGCTTTTAGGTTTTGTTATATGTTCAATAGTAGAAAACATAGATCCTTATAGGTTGCATATGAACTTAGGTTATTTAGTTCATGGTTGCTGAAAACCTTTCAAGATGGACAGTCCACGAGGACCACGACCACTAACTGACCAGACCACGAATGACGGTTCTATTTCAGCCCTCATGGTTCTATTTCAAGAGTTCAAGTCCACTGTCCACAAGTATGATGTTAGAAACTAGAAAATTGAATATTAATCTTTATTGTATTTTTCTTACAAAGTTACATTATTGATTTCCGAAATATTTTTCTGATTATGAATTCGATTCTCAAACAGTTTAGTTTCTGATTTTCGAAAGACTGAAATTGATTGCTTGATTGGAACAATTAGTTTTTGATTATGATAAGCGGTAATATTAAACACGTTTCCCAGATTGCGGAATCTTGAATGTTTTTCTCTGACTTTGAATTTTCTTCTTCTGGTTTTTCCATTTTTGATTTCTGAAATAGAATCAAAGGTCTACAAATTCTGATTTTGATAAGGTAATATGTTTTTTATGACTTGATTTTTTTTGTTCTAAACTTACTGATTTTGCATAATCAGATTTTTAACTTGTTTGTTATTGATTTTATATTGCAGCTTCAGAAATAAGTTTGCATTGATATTGCTCTTCTACTCATCAAGAAACCAAAAATCAGGTGTATTATTTTCTTAAACTAGTTTTTAGTTATTGCTTACAATGTTTCCTAAAAAGTATTTATCTAGAAGTGAAAAAAGAAAAAAAAATGAAAAATTGCTGATGCTTTTAATACAATCTCAAAACGATTCTATGGATAAGTTTTTAAAACCATTGAATTCCTCTAATTTAAATGAGCCTTTAGAAAATACTAATTCGAATGAAGAAAATACCAATTTGAATAAAGAAAATACAAATATGAATGAAGAAAATATTAATTGAAGAAAATACAAAATTGAATGAAGAAAATACCAATTTGAAAGAAGAAAATACGAATATTCATCCTAGAGATTTATATACGTCATGTGCTTGTCATAATATTAATCTTACAATTAGTGATATAACACTTTCTTGTGCTAAAGCTGTTTCTTTTTTGGAGTGGTGCAACATATATATACATTATTTTCTAGTTCTACTAAACGATGGAATGTGTTGTTAGACAATGTTCCAACTTTAACCGTAAAATCTTTATCTAACACTCGTTAGAAAGTAGAAGCTAAAATAAGATTAGGTTTGCGAGAATTAAAAAAATCATGTGATGACCCAAAATCAAAAAGTGAAGCTAAAAGTTTACTTGGTGCTTTTGATAATTTTGAATTTTTACTTGGTATGGTTATTTGGTATGAAGTTCTATTTGATATTAATATGGTAATTAAAAAGTTACAATTTAAAACTATTTGTATTGATTCTACTATTAATCAAATGGAAAACATAATGACATTTTTTTAACAATGATAGAAATGAAGGTTTTCTTTTAGAACGTCTTGTTATTAGAAAAAAAAAATTTGACAAAACTATTGCACTTGATATGGGTGTAGAACCTACATTTACTTTTAAAACGCCGTGTTATTAGAAAAAAAAATAATTTGACGAAAGTAATCATGAAGAAAAAACTCAATCAGTTGAAGTGTATTTTAAGGTTCACTATTTTTGGTTGTTGTGGATATGACGATTGTTTCATTAAAAATAGATTTGAACAATTAAAGACATTTGAAACTATTTTTGAATTTTTATATGATTCAAATAAAGTAAAATCATTAAATGAAAGTGAACATAAGGAAGTTTATATAAACTTTGCTACTACTTTTTCTAATGACAATCTGTCCTATGTGGATTCAAATGCTCTTTTTCTGAATTAAAAGTTTTGCAAATGACTTTACCTAATAATATAAGGTCGGAAAATGAAATCTTGGACTTTGTTAAAACTGCCGATTGTTACTCAAATGTTTTTATTACATATAGAATCCTATTAACCATTCATGTTACTGTTGCATATGTAGAAATAAGTTTTTCAAAGCTGAAATTATTGAAAATTTAACTAAGGTCAACAATGTTACAAGAAATGTTGAAAGACTTGGCAATATTATGTATGGAGAAATATATGCTAGACAAAATTGATCTTGATACGATTATCAATGATTTTGCATCCAAAAAAACTTGAAGAAGTATTTTTATTTAAACTAGTTGTTTTTGTATATGTTGTGGGTATAATTGTGTTACTATTATTATTAATTATTTTTTTGTAAATATTGTGACTATTTTTGAAATTTATTGTATTTGTGACTTTAAGGGGCTTATATTTTTCTTCTTACCCCCGGGAACAAAATATGTTTGGAACGACCCTTATATATGTATGTATGTATGTATGTATGTATGTATGTATGTATGTATGTATGTATGTATGCATGTATGTATGTATGTGTTGGAAATATGTCCAGGTCATCAACTATGGTGATATTTCTAATAATAGCATGGTCCTATTTGGGTTAACCTCACGACCCAGTAAAAACAATCAGTAGCAGAAATAATAGATGATTGATCAGTTTATTAATTAATTGAGAAATTAATTAATCAAAACTCGATCAAGAATTAATTGATAAATTAATTGGGAAATTAATTTAGAGACTAGATTATAATTAATCAATAGATTAATTAATAGAAAGTCCAGTGCTGCAGCCGCCAAAAGGCTCCTAAGTTTGAAACCCTATGAGCGCATGCAGTATAAATAGAGGCATTAGGGTGTAACCCTAAGGCATCCCAATCCCCTTAAGGTGCAGCCACCTCCAAGGAACCCTCCCCCTCACCTCTTTGTGGTTTTCCAAAAACCCTCCAAGGGTTCTCTGGATCGATTTCTTCACTTAAAAAAGTTTCTATCTGCTTGTTTTTCTGGTGATCTTGGGTGTGAATCAATAGAGGGATTCTGGTTTGGATCATTTACATCCAACCACAAGGTATGAATCGATTTTCATGAATTGTTGGTGCAACTGTTATGAACTTATGATCTTGTTATGAACATGTTATTATCTTGCTTAGTTTTTGGGATTTAATCTGTTTTGTATTCCGCTGCCAATATGATTAGTGTTAATCTTTAAAAATTCCAATAGTGGTATCAGAGCTATTGTTCTTAGGTTGCATGCACATTAGATTAAAAACTTGAATATGATTTGTTTTGCTTGCTGAGATTTCGATGAACATAGGTATTATGCTTGAAAATTCTTGAAAATTGATGTTATGAATTTTGCCTGATTTGTGCCCCAATATACCTGTTAGTCAAAATTTTGGAGGGTTTAGAAACCCTTCATAGGGTTTTGGCGGCTAGGGTTTCACAAACCCTTGCTTTCCTTGCAAGTTTTATAACTTGCATAGTTGCCTTATTTGCTAGTTGCCTTAAAATGCTTCTTTTAATTTAAGTTGATTTAATTAATTATTAAAAGTGTTTTAATGAAATTAATTATGATAAACGTAAATTTTAAATTGTTTAAAATTTTACCCTTAATATATTTAGAATAGTATCTATATATTATTAACATTTAAATTAAAACAAGAACATTGGTCAAACCATTACTAGGCTCATCCACTTAAAATGTTTTGAAGGTTTGAAGGAGGATTCTTATGAATCCTAATGAGGATGGTTTTTAAATGACATGTATTGTCTACCCCCCTCACCGCCTCTCACGTTTTTCATAGTGGAGTTACCGAAAGGGTTTGATAGGGCAATGTTCATCAGTTAAAAATATTTAACTTAGAAGTATTAAAAAAAAGTCCAGTTTTAGTTATAAAAAAATATGAATCATATGCTACCCATGAAAAACACATATCTTCTTTATGATCTGCTGAGGGAGCTGTGTGGTTAACCGGCACATCAGTATAGGTCATAGTTGAAGATGATGTGGCACTCACGATTCTTAAGTGTATCTTAAGTTGGGGATCACGCGGTTTTTGCATGGTCTATTCACCATCTGATCCATGATCCACGACATCCATGTCATGGATTTGAGATGAGCATAACCGAGATTAACATGCCATTGACCTCGGTCAATGAATCTCACAGACGTAGGAATTTTATAGAAACTGAAATTGTTAAAGGTATATCTACCTTAATGACCATTATGTTGTGATTACGACATCCTTCTTCACATCATAATTGAGAGATTTTGGATCGTATACTTGTTAAATAATAATTGGGTAATTATTTAAAAGGATTAAAAATTAAACTAATAAATTCTGATTTTATGGAGTCTGAAGCTACTGTAAATTCTCATCATTCTCTTCTATCACCTATCTTTGAGAGCTTTAGGAAGTATCTGCTGGACATGTATAAGCTCACTAGTCTTAACTATCCGGAATGGCTTCACACTTGGAAACTGGTTCTAAGGTTCGAAGGCAAGCCATATTTGATTAAGTGTCCGCTCCCCATTCTACCTAGGCATGGCATCACACAGCAGCTTCGTGATGAGCATAACTTCTTGATTGATGAATCCAAGGAAGTTCGTAGCCTGATGTTGTTGACCATTGACCCCAAGATCTGTAGGGATTTCAAGTTTTTGGGTCCTTATGACTTAGCACAACTGGTTGAAGAAACGTTTCGAGAACCGGTTGAAAAGGAACGAACTAGGATCTTCAAGGAACTTGAAGGATGTAAGCTAGAAGAAGGAAGTAGCGTCGGTCGGTATCTACTCAAAATAGAGGGATACATTAGGGAACTGTGCAGACTTGGTCACCCTATTGATCGGGAGTTGAGTGCTAACATCATTTTGGACTCGCTGACCAGCCAGTACGATCTGTTCATTCAGATGTACATGAAGGGAAACCAGGACAAGACTATCATGGAGATGCATTCGATGTTGACTTTATATGAGTTGTTCATAGAGATACATAGTTCCACTGGTTCAGCTACTTCGGGATTGAGTCCGGTGATGAGACATATCAAGAAACGGTTAAGGTCAAATGTTGGACCAGTTCTGAGATGTTTCAAACTGGGAATTCACAAGGTGGGATATAGTCACAGAAAGATTGGAAGATGCTCCAAAGCCAAAAGGTTTGGCAACTCAGGTATATCTAAAACTCAAAACTTCTGACCCTTTATTCCTTGATACGGGATGTGTTTCTCATATTTGCACTGTATATAAGGGCTCAATAGTGCAGGACACTGATGCATATGAGCTTATTGAGATCGGATCGGGATCACGGGCTCGTGAAATTATGTTTACTTAGATATTTGATTATGTTATTAGCTGATAGTTACATATGACATTGTTTTCATATTTTACATTGTTTAAGGATATTTTCAGATTTAATAAAATTGTTGACATTTTCTTATAAAACATGGTTGTTTCATATTATCCTTGCAATGTTGTATGAATGTGTTTGTGACACCCCATTTCTACTGTTTGCAAATACTATGGTTTTTCGTATAAATACATGAATACAAAAATACGGTTTATCAAAAACCGATAATTTAAATGCTTAAAACAGTGGGTGTACAAATTCATATCAAGCTAACCATAGTAAGCAAGAAAGGATTTAACCTTGAGTCCAATATATGAGCTAACTTAAGCTCCACTCCAGCTAAACTTCATCCCATTGATAGCAACTTATATTGACCTGGAATACATGGCAAAACATAGAATACGTAAGACAAAAATTGTCTCGTGAGTTACATGAGTTTTAGACTCAACCCTTTAACTTCTTTTCCAATCTTTATATAAAACTTATGACATAAACATCTTTCAAAGTTTTAAAATACTAACATACCATAGTTCTTTATTCTTTTCAAAATCATTACATATCATACCTTGCATAATTATCTTCTTTCAAAACTTTATAATAACAATATACTATAACTCTTTACTTCTCACAAAAACATCTTATGATTTACTTTACAAAAATAACATCTTTCTTACTTTCTTTGACTGGTTTTATAAGCTTGCTGGATTTTTATACTTAGGGCTTTAATCACTATAAGTGATACCCCAAGTCTCTATGGCTAGAAAGAACGGATCAATCCTCACCATAGAAGTGCTGAGGCGATCTACTTCGCGATGGGGCTTGTCCCCAGTAGACCCCTTACCTAACCCGGGTAGGTTGGAACATAGTTCCCTTACTAACGCTGCTTGCTACAATTACCAGTCATACAAAATACTTGCTGCTTGCTTGAACATTTCTCATATACATAACTTGTGGCTAGGTGCCAAACTTCATCATATAATAATCATATGTTTAAAAACATGTCTTTCTAACATACTAAGCTTTATGCCAAAACATACTTTCCACATCTTATAGCTATATTCCATTCATACTAAAAAATAAATACAGTTTGTAACCAAAACATACTTCTTAAACTTCTTGTGGCTATATGTCATTCATATTTGAAAACATTTGTAATCAAAATATACTTTCACATAATTGGTTCATAGACCAACATACTATCATTTAACTTGAATTGTAGTTCAAAACATAACTTCAAACATAGCATTATACTTTCATAAACGAGTTGATAATAATACTCCTGCATATAATGTCACATAAAGAGATTTTATAAGAAATCTTAAATATACTTACTTGCCATGTACCCCAGAATGGGTAAAAATACTGCATGTACTCACCTCATGTATTGCTAGAAGATTGACTACACGTTCCTTGTATTCATACTCTTTTGTGATTAAATAATCAATTGGCATGAACCTATAATTAACATGTTATACGTTAACATTCATGCTAACTGATTCTATAACTCATTAGAGTCCTTATAATGCTATCTTGGGTCATAACAAGTCTATAACTTTTAAATGACCAACTTTAGTTAAGTTGTATTTTATACGTATTTTGCTACAGTACCCTCGGGGGGTCGTATTTCGATTCCGACAATTTTTCATGAAGTTTCATAACATATTAGACCTATGTTTAAAATTTGAGGTCAAACAGACAAGTATTGAAGAAAATCTCAAAAACTAAAATCACTTGGCAGGAGACTTGAAGAAAAACTGCATTTTCACTCTGCCGCAGTGGCGCGCTGCGCCCAGGTGAGGGACGCACCGCGCCTGCTGAGCAGCAGTCCAGAATCTCCCGATTTTTATGCTACAAATTTCCATTTTCCCTTATTAAGCCCTTAATTCATGTCTTAATCCCTAGGGTTTGTTCCAAGATCAAAACCATTCATTTACTTCATGTTTTTAACCATAAAAATCATAGATTTTGATTACTTTTCCAAACATTCACGTTTTTGCATTTTTGATCCAAAAACCGAATTTGTTCGAAATTAATCACTTCTACTGCTTTATTTTAACAACTACCACATATGGAACTCATTAAAACATCTTAGAATTAATTTGATCAAGTAAAATTGATTTCTAAAGCTTTTGAACAAAATTCCAATTTTTCAACAATAGCAACATACTTTGATGATTTTAAGATATGTTCTTAATACTTGAATTAATTGGTTTAGGGTCATTTCCAGGCCCTAAATACCAACTTGTACTAAAAAAAAAGCTTCAAAATCATCAAATCATCTTTTTAAATTTGGAAATTCTTCCGAAAACACCATTTTTCACCAAAAACCATTGTATTGAATTTTCAAGCTTAAGAACTGATTTCTTACTTCTTTTATGTCATATTTGACTTAACAAAACTATTAGAACTATATGAAATCAGTTTCAACTCATTAACCCATTTCTAGGGTTCTTGAGCTAAAAACCCATTTCATCATTTTTGGGATTAAATCTTCAATTTCATTGAATTACTTGTTAATACAAGTTTCTTTTATCATTTCTAACCTATTAAAATCATTAGAATCACTGGAAATTACTTGATCATACCAACCCGTGGCATGATGTTCTTGAACCAAAATCATCTTTTCTTGATTTTTCAACATATTCAATTACTAGAACATGTTTAGTTGATGATTTTGGGCAAGATAAGTTAGATGATTACGTTAGAATCATGATTTCTAGAAAATTCAGAAATCAAAACATAATTCCCGTTCAAGGTTTGGAGCTTAGAGCTTGGAAATCTTACCTTTTTAAGGTTGGAATCACCAATTCCAAATGTTTTCCTTTGATTTCTTTGCAACGATGCTTGATCTTTCCCGTGCTCTCTTCTCTAACTCTCTCTCTCGTTCTCTCTAGACTCTTCTATGGTTTTCTGTAAATGAGAGTTAGATAACTCTCTTATTGATATTTAATTTTTATAAAGTATTTACATTTTAGTCCTTAACTTTCATTTCTTGCACTTTGGCCACCAAAAACCAAATTTTATTACATATAACTTAGTTTCTTACATTTTTGGTCCAAAACCAAAATATACTTTCATACTAAATCTTATACATGGGCAAATGACCAATTTACCCTTTTATGGTCAAATGACCAAATTACCCTCTTTTAATAAAATTAGCTTTCAAATACTTCTCACGATTATTTGGTGTCAAAATTTTATTTCATTACATATTAGCTCGAAAAATCATATTTTTCTTACTTAAAAGTCATTTGGATGTCAAATGACCATTTTTCCCTTTCTCACCATTTTCTTCCAAACTTTTGGTATTTTACCATATTTCTAAGTAAATTATTTTAAAACTTTCAAAATATTTTTGGTCTTTTCCTTACGTATTTTCTCGAATATAAATTCGAGATTTTTGGGTCGTTACAACTACAGAAAATTTTTCATTTAAAACATAGGTTTTAGTACCTAAAACCATAAACAAAGGGGTATATTTTAATAAAAACGGGTACAAGCGTATCAAGGAGTATATAAATATAATAACCTCCTTATAAGCCGGGCTGCTTCTGACAGCATCTACAAGTCCTCTCCTTGAGTCACAGACTTTATCCTTACCCTCACCAGGGTTATGCTAACCTGCAGGGACATTTAACAAACGGTATGAGCTACAAAGCTCAGTGAATAATCGTATCTGCAAATAACACATATAAGAATACATTCATATATAATTTCCTATATATGATAAATCTATTAACCGTATATCTCTGTCTCGATATCGGTTCCAAACGCCTAGCCGTTCTGGCTGATCATATATGTCTTAGGATTGCACATCCTATCGCATAGTCTTACGGGTTGTTATTTGCATACATTTCTGTCCCATATTTCTTAGTCATTGTTGACCGCATCGTATTTCATGGCTATTTAAGCCGCACCTTGTGTCATAGCTATATAAGCTGTACCAAAACATTTTCAATATATAAATCATAGCCCTCAGGCCGCACCAATTTGTTTCAATAATCCGATATCATAGCCATAAGGCCGTACCATGTTTCTGTAACAATATCATAGCCGTATAGGCCGCACCAGTTGGATATAGCATCCAATATCATAGCCATAAGTGGCCGCACCATCTATTATCAGCTTATTTCATAATCAATCATGGCTTACGGGTTTACCCGTTATTGCCTAGACTCACGACTCCGTTCTTGTCATCGCAATGACTCACGGCTTATCCGGTATTGCCTAATTAAAGTGGACTCACAGCTCCGTTCTTGTCATCGCAATGACTCACGGCTTATCTGGTATTGTCGCATTACTGATTCACAGCTCCGTTCTTGTCTATCGCAGACTCACGGCTTATCTGATATTGTCATATCCCTGTTTATCCATTTATTGACTCACAGCTCCGTTCTTGTCTTTTTCAGACTCACGGCTTATCTGGTATTGTCATATATCAAATCATATAATCTGTCATTTTCGTCCCCAAAACAGTTTCAACCTGTAATAGGTCAATCAACACATATCATATGTGATATCAGTGAGATTACTCACCTGGATACTAGCTGCGTTTAAATCCCGGTTGTTTCTTGCCTTTGCGTGCACCACAACCATTTTGTCCCATACCTATATATTCATTTATATACCAAATGATAATAGGTTAATAACCATTTCAGTTGACTCTACTACACAAGAGTCCTATACAATACCATTATAAACAATGCCTAGATAATAAACTTTACATTTACTATCTTTTTATGAATTTTACTATTCACCGAGGCATTCGGATCGATCTACAGTGCCCCCGAGGGGTCGAAAACTCAATATAAAAATTTTCCCAAACTTTTCAGACCATAACGAGCCTACGGTTCAAGTTTGAGCTAAATCGGACAAGCCAAACAAAAGTTGGCGTTTTAAAGTCCCTGTATGGTGGGCGCACTGCGCCAGGTATCAGGCGCACTGCGCCTGGGCGCACCCCGCCCTGATCCTGGGCGCACTGCGCCCTGCGCCTGGGCAGAGCTCCTGATCAGTCGCGATTTGTGCACTGTAGCAAGCAGTTTTGACCCATTAAGTCCTTATTTCTGTTCTTAATCATATGGGGTTTGTTCCTATGCTAAAACCTTCTATTAAGACAAGGTTTTCAACCATTAAAACCCACTCAATCAATCAAAGGAAGAATTAGGGTTCTTAGTTCCAAAAACCGGTTGGATATAACATCCAATATCATAGTCACAAATGGCCGCACCGTCTATCAACAGTCTATTTCACAATCAATTATGGCTCACGGGTTTATCCGCTGTTGCCTAGACTCACGGCTCCGTTCTTGTCATCGCAATGACTCACGGTTTATCCGGTATTGCCTAATTAAAGTGGACTCACAGCTCCGTTCTTGTCATCGCAATGACTCACGGCTTATCTGGTATTGTCGCATTACTGACTCACAGCTCCGTTCTTGTCTATAACAGACTCACGGCTTATCTGGTATTGTCTTTTACATATATCTTTACACTTGTCATTTTCGTCCCTCGAAGCCGTTTCAATCTGTAACAGTTCAATCATCATATATCATATATGATATCAATGAGATTACTCACCTGGATACTAGCTGCATTTAAATCCCGGTTGTTTCTTGCCTTTGCGTGCACCACAACCATTTTGTCCCATACCTATTTATCCATTTCATATCAAATGATAATAGGTTAATAATCATTTCAGTTGACTCTAATACATAAGAGTCCAATATTATGCAACTATAAACCATCCCTAGATGATAAACTTTCCATTTACCATCTTTTCATGAGTTTTACTATTCACCGAGGCATTCGTATTGCTCTACAGTGCCCCCGAGGAGTCGAAAACTCAATTTAATATTTTTCCCATACTTTTCAAACCATTTGGGACTTATGGTTCAAGTTTGAGGTAAATCGGACAAGCCAAACAAAAGTTAGCATTTTTAGGTCCTGCCTGGGGGGCGCACTACGCCAGGGACATGGCGCACTGCGCCTGGGCGCACCCCGCCAGGATCCTGGGCGCACTGCGCCTGGCGCTAGTGCAGGTCTCCTGGCCAGTCGCGATTTGTGCACTGTAGCACGCAGTTTTGTACTTTAAGTCCTTAATGCTGTTCTTAATCGTTTGGGGTTTGTTCCTAGGCTAAAACCTTCTATTAATACAAGGTTTTCAACCCTCAAAACCCACTCAATCAATCATATGAAGAATTAGGGTTCTTAGTTCCAAAAACCCCAAAACTTCAAATTCATCAATAATAGCAACCTACTTCCATATTCTTGAATTAAGTCCTTTTAGCATGACTTATTGGAAGCATTAAGCTATTACAACACATAATTCTTGACTGAAATTTCAGTCATCATATTCCTCAAGTGAAGAACACACAAACCTAGGTTAGAAATTCCAAGAACTAACCTTAATTGCTTGAAAACTTCAATTCCAAGCTATGCCTTCAACTTCTAGCTTTAATTTTCAAGAAAGCTTCCAAATTTTCTGCAGAAATCACACCAAGGATCCTCTCCCGTTGCTGCACAAATGGCCAGTCAAAGAAGAGAGTCAACCCTTCTATTTATACTTACAAACTTTACAATTTTAGTCCCTAAGTTCCATTTCTTGAACTTTTGGCACTAATATTAAGTTTTATCACAATAAACTTTCTTTTCTTATGCTTTTGTCACAAGCAAACAATATTTTTACATATTTGGTCCTTCACTTGGTCAAATGACCAAATTACCCCTTTTATGGTAAAATGACCAAAAATCAGTTTTTATAACATTTTAAGTCCAAAACTCAAAATATTATTTCAAACCAAATTCTTTTCTGTCCAAAAGACCAAATTACCCTTCTAAGGTAAAATGACCAATTTACCCTTTTTATTATATTTACATAAAAAGAGTGTCTTGGCGTTACAAATTCTCCCCTCCTTCAAAAGATTTCGTCCCCGAAATCATACAAACAAGCGAGGGTAATTCTTTCTCATTACAATTTCGGTCTCCCATATCATATGGAAACCTCTATAGTATTGCCAAAGCTTCTTAACCATACTAATCTTCTTATCTTGCAGCTGTCTTATCTTCCGGTCAAACACCTTCTTGGGTTGTCCCGGGTACCTGAACTTCTCATCTACTTCAATTTCAACAAGAGGTATGCATTGAAATTCATCAATCAATGTTCTCCAGAAATATGACTCGTGGAAAACATTATGAATGTATTGGAGTTCATCAAGAAACTTTAATCAATACATCACAATTCTTACTTTTTGGGATACCTGGAAAGGTCCAATATACTAGGACTCAACTTTCCTTTTTGTCCCACCTCAATTTCTAGTCTTTCCAAAGGATCTTTTGATTACCCCGACATCCCTCATCTGGAATTGCAACGGTTTTACTCTATGGTTCATGTACTACCGTTACTGCTTCTTAGCCATTTTTCCAATTTTCTCGTATTTATCAAGTCTTCTTTCTAACTTGTACCACCGTCTAGGATCTAGCCAACGGCTGTTCCACATCTTCAATCCTATAAGTCAAAGGATAACACGGTTCCCCGTACTACACTTTATACAAGTCTGTAGAATACTAATATGTAACTATTATTTCTTACAAATACTACCAACGATAGACTATCTTCTCATCTTCCACTAGGGTCTGTTGTGCAAATTTCAAGCACATCTTCTAAAATCTGCGTCATTATTTTACCTTATTTTTCAATCTGCAATTCTTATACAGTACTTACTAGTACTTTTGAGCTAATTATTCTTGAAATTTATGCCAAATTCAACGAATAATTCTATTATTTCGGTCTGATACAATCCGTGCCGATAACTCACGTCGACAATTTACTTTATCTATATAGCTTTTCGCTACTTTTCGATCTTAATTTCTTTCTTAGTCAGTATAAATCTACACTGATTTCATCAATCAACCTGCAATTACCCATATGGTGTCATACCCATGCGGTACTTGCAAAGACTTTATTACAAAGTCTATAATATTTTCGTCTCATTTCTTCTTTGGGATCGACAACGGCTAAATTTTCTGTTTGCTTCTAATGATTTGACTGTAGTTACACACTAGTCAAACACTTTTCACATATCTTTCAATGTCTTTCTTTAGCCCCGGCCACCAATACATAGGTTATATCATCCTACACAGTTTGGTACTGCCCCGGGCATTTTGCATATCTACCCCAATATACATCTTTTAAGGGTAAATTCCATATTTTGCTTTGCTTTAGAACTCACATACACAACCCCAAGGGTTTTCAATCGTCATGAGTTTCTAACTAGCTTCTTTCAATAGCTAATCATTCATTTTTCACGTTTTCAGATCTGCATATTTCTTTCTGTGCTACCCGAATCTTCAAAAGATACTTTTTCTAATTCAAGACATCTATAGGCACATTCGTCTTTCCGAGATGGTACAAGATTTCATAACCAAAATCTTTAAGTAACCCATCTATCTTTGCTATCTCATATTCAGCTTCTCTTTTTGATCAATTAAGTACTTCAACTTTTATGATCCATATAAACAATAAGCTTTACACTACATCAGTAGTGTCTCCAAAGCTTAAATGCCAAAATCATAATTGCTACTGTAATATCATGTGTCCAAAATCAACTCTGGATACATTTCTGTAAAACAAATTATCTTCTCCGCTTAGCGATAATGCTAACACCGGAGTTTCACACAAGGTTTGTCTCAACCTTTGAAAAGTCATTTGTGGTCCTTCTACCCACTCCAACTTTTCACTTTTCTTGGTCAACTTTAGTCAACTAGACAACAATCAAGGAGTAGTTTTCTACAACTCTCCCATAGTAACCCGCCAATCCAAGGAAACTACTAATTTCAGTCAAATTCCAAGGCGGTTTCTGTTTTATCACAACATCATTACTACTGGATCCAGTTTAACAATTTTCGGCATTAATAACATGCCCAAAGAATATGAAACATTATTTTAGCCAAAATTTTCATACTTGGAGAATTTTATATATCACTTAACCCAGTGAAGTAACTCCAATATCTGGTACAAATGTACCTCATATTCAATCTGGTCTCGAGAATATCAGATTCTCAGTAGTCAATGCACATACACATTAACTTATCTTTCTTCTTTTCAAACAATATAGGGCTTCACACGATGACACATTCGGCCATATGAGACCCCAATTCAAAAACAATTCCTTCCAATTGTTTTACCACTCTGCCATCTCTTCAAAGGCTAATCAATATAGAGCCTAAATAACAGGAACAGCTCCCAAGTCCAGCTTAATCATAAGCTCTTCTCGCCAATCTGGCAGAAATCCTGGAAGTTCTTTTCAAAAGAAACATCCGAGAATTTATTTAAAGTAGTACACTACTATCACTACTTTATTTAGCTGGCCCATACTACGTATGCCAACTACAACATCATTCCTTTACTAACTTTTTTCCGAGTTTAAGCAAAGGAAAATAACCGGTATTCTCAACAACGGTCATTTATCATGGATTTTCATCCATTTCATTTCTGATTTTTAGAACCATAATGTTCTTATTTCTACTATTGATGTTAGCATAATTCATTGCTAACCAATTTATATGCACAATTTCTTCGGATTCATTGGTAGTCATCGGCTTCTGATTTATAGGGAAAAGTGGTCCCGTAAATCCTAAGCAAACTACCCTTCCAGGTGTTCAATATCTTGAACATATTTGCTAACTGCTATAGCTACTTTCAACATTTCATCCAGAATCGTTGATGAAATATTCAGACATGACATCAAAGTCACCGATCCAAAGCATAGCTTCATGGATCAAATATAACGTACACGAGTTATATTCAGAACAATTATATCGGAGATCATATCAGTTTCCTCACGAGCTTCTTCCACAATCTGCTGGAATGCTCAAGGTACCACTGGTCCTTTTTGACCATTCGTTTCTTCTTTCTTTCCTCCTCGTTCTTTCCTGGGTTCTTCACCCGTTACTTCACATTTAGCATGTGAGTATTTCATAAGAAAGTGTTCTATATCTCCGCGCTAGACACACTTCCGATCTATCCAACAAGCTCGAGCAATATGCTCCTATTTTTTTGCAATTTCATCCATGCAACAGTAGAGTCTGAACTCTACTATGTTCTGAGTGCTTTTCCTGCACTTCTTATACCACAAAATCTTTTTAGTTATGGTCCCTTCCCTTTTTAAGGTTAGACCTAATCATGTTTACTTCTTCTGAAGCGTCTACTAATACTTTTCTGCTTTTCTTGTAGTCTCAACTACTGTTCTTTCACCTTGAATATCAATCAGGGTGAGCAACCGATTTCTTTTTCTGACCACATCAGCTAACATTGCTCATCATGTGGGTTTTCTGCTATTCGTCCTTTTTGGCCCTCATTCAATGGAACTTTGATAAAGGGTTGGTCCATTTCTTAGAGTTTCGCGCCCTAAATGTCTTCCAAGAAGATTCACAGTTCATACTTCTTATACGTCAGAAGTTAGCAACAGTTAGGTTATATATGTATAATAACAACTATATACACCTAACTATGCATCATGTCTACTATCTCAGGGTTTAAGTCCAGGAATCTACTCTATAAACACCTAGTTCACTTAAACCACGACTCTGATACCAACTTGTAACACACGACTTTTAAAACAAAACACCCCTGAAAATTTTTACATTTAAAACATAGGTTTCAGTACTTAAAACCATAAACAAAGGGGTATATTTTAATAAAAACGGGTACAAGTGTATCAAGGAGTATACAAATATAGTAACCTCCATATAAGCCGGGCTGCTACTGACAGCAACTGCAAGTCCACTTCTTGAGTCACGGACTTTATCCTTACCCTTATCAGGGTTATGCTAACATGCAGGGACATTTAACAAACGGTATGAGCTACAAAGCTCAGTGAGTAATCATTTCTGCAAATAACACGTATAAAAATACAATCATGTATTTGTCTGGATATCAAATCCAAACTCCTAGCCTTACTGGCTGACCAAATATCTCTTAGGATTTCACATCCTAATTTTCATAGCCTTACAGGCTACATCATTACAACCTGCAATTTATCAAACCACATCAGTTATTTGCACAGATAATCATATCTATCGTTTCTGTCCCCTGTTTCTTAGTCATATCAGAATGTATCATGTTTCTGGGCTATATAAGTCGCATCGTTTGTCATGGCTATACAAGCCGTACCAAAGCATTTTCAGCGTATAAATCATAGCCCGCAGGCCGTACCAGTTTGGGTTCAACAACCCGGAATCATAGCCATAAGGCTGCACCATTTCCATCTAATAATGTCATAGCCATATAGGCCGCACCGGTTGGATATAACATCCAATATCATAGTCACAAATGGCCGCACCGTCTATCAACAGTCTATTTCACAATCAATTATGGCTCACGGGTTTACCCGCTATTGCCTAGACTCACGGCTCCGTTCTTGTTATCGCAATGACTCACGGCTTATCCGGTATTCCCTAATTAAAGTGGACTCACAGCTCCGTTCTTGTCATCGCAATGACTCACGGCTTATCTGGTATTGTCGCATTACTGACTCACAGCTCCGTTCTTGTCTATAACAGACTCACGGCTTATCTGGTATTGTCTTTTACATATATCTTTACACTTGTCATTTTCGTCCCTCGAAGCCGTTTCAATCTGTAACAGTTCAATCATCATATATCATATATGATATCAGTGAGATTACTCACCTGGATACTAGCTGCATTTAAATCCCGGTTGTTTCTTGCCTTTGCGTGCACCACAACCATTTTGTCCCATACCTATTTATCCATTTCATATCAAATGATAATAGGTTAATAATCATTTCAGTTGACTCTAATACATAAGAGTCCAATATTATGCAACTATAAACCATCCCTAGATGATAAACTTTCCATTTACCATCTTTTCATGAGTTTTACTATTCACCGAGGCATTCGTATTGCTCTACAGTGCCCCCGAGGAGTCGAAAACTCAATTTAATATTTTTCCCATACTTTTCAAACCATTTGGGACTTATGGTTCAAGTTTGAGGTAAATCGGACAAGCCAAACAAAAGTTAGCATTTTTAGGTCCCTGCCTGGGGGGCGCACTGCGCCAGGGACAGGGCGCACTGCGCCTGGGCGCACCCCGCCAGGATCCTGGGCGCACTGCGCCTGGCGCCAGTGCAGGTCTCCTGGCCTGTCGCGATTTGTGTACTGTAGCACGCAGTTTTGTCCTTTAAGTCCTTAATGCTGTTCTTAATCGTTTGGGGTTTGTTCCTAGGCTAAAACCTTCTATTAATACAAGGTTTTCAACCCTCAAAACCCACTCAATCAATCATATGAAGAATTAGGGTTCTTAGTTCCAAAAACCCCAAAACTTCAAATTCATCAATAATAGCAACCTACTTCCATATTCTTGAATTAAGTCCTTTTCGCATGACTTATTGGAAGCATTAAGCTATTACAACACATAATTCTTGACTGAAATTTCAGTCATCATATTCCTCAAGTGAAGAACACACAAACCTAGGTTAGATATTCCAAGAACTAACCTTAATTGCTTGAAAACTTCAATTCCAAGCTATGCCTTCAACTTCTAGCTTTAATTTTCAAGAAAGCTTCCAAATTTTCTGCAGAAATCGCACCAAGGATCCTCTCCCGTTGCTGCACAAATGGCCAGTCAAAGAAGAGAGTCAACCCTTCTATTTATACTTCTAAACTTTACAATTTTAGTCCCTAAGTTCCATTTCTTGAACTTTTGGCACTAATATTAAGTTTTATCACAATAAACTTTCTTTTCTTATGCTTTTGTCACAAGCAAACAATATTTTTACATATTTGGTCCTTCACTTGGTCAAATGACCAAATTACCCCTTTTATGGTAAAATGACCAAAAATCAGTTTTTATAACATTTTAAGTCCAAAACTCAAAATATTATTTCAAACCAAATTCTTTTCTGTCCAAAAGACCAAATTACCCTTCTAAGGTAAAATGACAAATTTACCCTTTTTATTATATTTATATAAAAAGAGTGTATTGGCGTTACAAATTCTTGTATTTCTCATACTTCAAAAGTCAGCAAACCGTTAGATTACATATATAATAACAGGCTTATATATATCTAACAGTCCATTTGTCTGTTTTTCTCTCAAGGTTTAAGTCCAGGAATCTAATCTAAGATACCTAGTTCACTTAAACCACGGCTCCTATACCAACTTGTAACACCCGACTTATTATCAAAACACCCCAAAAAAATTTCATTTTTTTTTCAAACCAAATATTTTACAATCAAACCATAAGTAGGGGTATTAGTTAATACAATACGAGTACAAGCGTATCACGAAGTACAATACATAAAATATTATACATTCTTCAAGCCGGGTTGTCACTTCAAATACTAAGTCCTCAGTCACGGACTTTATCTTTTCCCCTGGCGGGATCACGCTCACCTGCAGGGACATATCAATAAAATCGTGAGCTATAAAGCCCAATGAGTAATCAAATCAAATATAACATGTATAAGAATAAAATTCTCTATACAAAATCAAATATGCATTCTCATGCAACACAAAATCATATATGGCTCACGGGTTTATCCTGCTTTTGCCTAGACTCACGGCTCCGTTCTTGTCATCTCGATGACTCACGGCTTACCCGGTATTGTCTTATATAAGTTTGACTCACAGCCCCGTTCTTGTCTATTATAGACTCACGGCTTATCTGGTATTGTCATATCATTCATTTTTATTGACTCACAGCTTCGTTCTTATCTATAACAGACTCACGGTTTATCTGGTATTGTCATATATCAAATCATTTTCTGTCATTTTCGTCCCCAAAACAATTTCCATCTGCAGCTGCTCATTTAATATCTATCACATCGGATAACAGTGAGATTACTCACCTGAAGGTTTGCTACCACTAGCTTTTGTTAGCCCTTGCCTTTCAAAGTATTCCACAAAATCTTGTCACGTACCTATAATGTCATTCATTTTCACAATGATTATAGGTTACCAACTGTTAATTGACTCTAATGCACAAGAGTTCAATATAGTATCAATACAAACAATGTCTAGATAATAGACATTCCATTTACTATCTTTTTATGAATTTTACTATTCACCGAGGCATTCAAATCGATCTACAGTGCCCCCGAGGGGTCGAAAACTCAATATAAAAATTTTCCAAAACTTTTCAGACCCTAACGAGCCTACGGTTCAAGTTTGAGCTAAATCGGACAAGCCAAACAAAAGATAGCTTTTATGATTCCCTGTCCCAGGGCGCGCCGCGCCTGGATGAGGGGCGCACCGCGCCTAGCGGCAGTGCAGGTCTCCTGTCCAGTCGCGAATTGTGCACTGTAGCTTGCAGTTTTGGTCTATAAGTTCTTAATGCTGTTCTTAACCGTTTGGGGTTTATTCCTAGGCTAAAACCTTACATTTTAACAAGGTTTTCAACCCTCAAAACCCACTCAATCAATCATATGAAGATTTAGGGTTCTTAATTCTAACAACCCCAAAACTTCAAATTCATCAAAAATAACAATCTACTTCCATTTTCTTGAATTAAGCCCTTATTAGTATGACTTAATGGAAGTATTGCATCAATTTAATCACATAATCACAACTGAAATTGCAGTTTTCAGTTCCTATAAAATTCATCAAGATCAAACAATCGAGAACTTGGAATACTTACCTTTCAAGCTTCCAATTCCTCACTTTGGATACTATAATCCGATTTTCAAGCTTCAATCTTCAAGAACCCTTCAAAACTTTGCAGAAATCGCACAAGGAAAACTCTCCCGTAACTCCTAAAAATCTGCACAAGTGTTATCTTTTATACCTCCATAATTTCAATTTGGTCCTTGAAGTTGCATTTCTAGAACTTTTGCCACAATTTACACAATTTATGACAAAAACTAGTTTTTATAACATTTTAAGTCCTAAACTCAAAATATTATTACAAACTTAATCCTTTTCTGTCCAAAAGATTGTGACACCCCATTTCTACTGTTTGCAAATACTATGGTTTTTCGTATAAATACAGGAATACAAAAATACGGTTTATCAAAAACCATTAATTTAAATGCTTAAAACAGTGGGTGTACAAATCTATACCAAATCTAACCATAGTAAGCAAGAAAAGGATTAAACCTTGAGTCCAAGATAGGAGCTAACTCAAGCTCCACTCCAGCTAAACTTCATCCCATTTATAGCAATTTATTTTAACCTGGAATACATGGCAAAACATAGAATACGTAAGACAAAAATGTCTCGTGAGTTACATGAGTTTTAGACTCAAACCTTTAACTTCTTTTTCCAACTTTTATAAAATTTATATCATAAAACTTCTGTCAAAACTTTATAGTAATAACATACTATAACTTTTTACTTCTCTAAATCATTTCATAACATACTTTGGAAAAATAGCATCTTTCAAAACTTTATAGTAGTAACATACTATAACTCTTTACTTTTCAAAAATCTCTTCATAATATACTTTACAAAAATAGCTTCTTCCTTACTTTCTTTGACTGGTTTTATAAGCTTGCTGTATTTTTATACTTAGGGCTTTAATCACTATAAGTGATACCCCAAGTCTCTATGGCTAGAAAGAACGGATCAATCCTCACCATAGAAGTGCTGAGGCGATCTACTTTGCGATGGGGCTTTTTCCCCAGTAGACCCCTTACCTAACCCGGGTAGGTTGGAACATAGTTCCCTTACTAACGCTGCTTGCTACAATTACCAGTCATACAAAATACTTGTTGCTTGCTTAAACATTTCTCATATACATAACTTGTGGCTAGGTGCCAAACTTCATCATTTTATGTCTTTATGGCTAGATGCAAAATATAGCTTTCATCTTACAATAATCATATGTTTAAAACATATCTTTCTAACATACAAAGCTTTATGCCAAAACATACTTTCCACATCTTATGGCTATATACCATTCATACTCAAAAATATATACAGTTTGTAACCAAAACATACTTCTTAAACATCTTGTGGCTATATGCCATTCATATTTGAAAACATGTACCACTTGTAATCAAAATATACTTTCACATAATTGGTTCATAGACCAACATACTATCATTTAACTTGACTTGTAGTTCAAAACATAACTTCAAACATAGCATTATACTTTCGTAAACAAGTTGATAATAATACTCTTGCATATAATGTCACATAAAGAGATTTTATAAGAAATCTTAAATATACTTACTTGCCATATACCCCAGAATGGGTAAAAATACTGCATGTACTCACCTCATGTATTGCTAGAAGATTGACTACACGTTCCTTGTATTCATACTCTTTTGTGATTAAATAATCACTTGGCATGAACCTATAATTAACATGTTATACGTTAACATTCATGCTAACTGATTCTATAACTCATTAGAGTCCTTATAATACTATCTTGGGTCATAACAAGTCTATAACTTTTAAATGACCAACTTTAGTTAAGTTGTATTTTATACGTATTTTGCTACAGTACCCTCGGGGGGTCGTATTTCGATTCCGACAAATTTTCATGAAGTTTCATAGCATATTAGACCTATGTTTAAAATTTGAGGTCAAACGGACAAGTATTGAAGAAAATCTCAAAAACTAAAATCACTTGGCAGAGGACATTGAGACTAAACTGCATATTTACTCTGCCGCTAGGCGCACCGCGCCCAGGTGAGGGGCGCACAGCGCCAGCTGAGCAGCAGCTCAGAATTGCCCGATTTTTATGCTACAAATTTTCATTTTCCCTTATTAAGCCCTTAATTCACGTCTTAATCCCTAGAGTTTGTTCCAAGACCAAAACCATTCATTTACTTCATGTTTTTAACCATAAAAATCATAGATTTTGATTACTTTTCCAAACATTCCCGTTTTTTCATTTTTGATCCAAAAAAACCGAATTTGTTTGAAATTAATCACTTCTACTGCTTTATTTTAACAACTACTACATATGGAACTCATTAAAACCCCTTAGAATTAATTTGATCATATAAAATTGATTTCCAAGGCTTTTGAACAAAATTCAAAATTTTCAACAATAGCAACATACTTTGATGATTTTAAGATATGTTCTTAATACTTGACTTAATTGGTTTAGGGTCATTTCCAGGCCCTAAATACCAACTTGTACTTGTTTTTAAACATCTTTTTCACAAATTTCATCCTCTTTGCTTAAAATCATTCCCGAAAACCCAATTTAACACCAAAAACCATTTTGATCAATTTTTAAAGATGGAACCGATTTCTCACTTCATTTATAATATATATGACTTAATAAAACCATAGAAACTAATTTCAGTTCCAAAAATCCATTTCTAGGGTTCTTGAGCTCAAACCCATTTCCATGGAATTAACCACAATTCATGGTTAAAAAGTCCATTCCTTGTGTTGATTTGAGCTAGATGAGGTATATGAATTCGTTGTGACAACTTCATATCAAATTTTCAGTTTGTAGATTACCCACAAAACTGGAATAACTAAGCTTAGGGTTGATGATTTCTTACCTTGGAAGCTTGAAATTAAAAGTTCCAAGTTAAATCCTTGATTTCCTCGCTTCGATCCTTGCTTCTCTTCGCGAACCCGTGTCCTTGTCTCTTCCAGAGAGTTCCTAGAACTCTCTTCTATAATTATGGTCATTTATGAGATATTTTCTCATATATATATTTTTCCAACTTTGGCTAAATGACAAAACAGCCCCTGGACTTAATTTCTTCATATTTTTAACACTAGAACTCAACTCTTATTACACTAAGTTTTATTTCTTACATTTTTGGTCCAAACTAGAATTATATCTTGAACCAAAATCATCTTTTCTTGATTTTTCAACATATTCAATTACTAGAACATGTTTAGTTGATGATTTTGGGCAAGATAAGTTAGATGATTATGTTAGAATCATGATTTCTAGAAAATTCAGAAATCAAAACATAATTCCCGTTCAAGGTTTGGAGCTTAGAGCTTGGAAATCTTACCTTTTTAAGCTTGGAATCACCAATTCCAAATGTTTTCCTTTGATTTCTTTGCAACGATGCTTGATCTTTCCCGTGCTCTCTTCTCTAACTCTCTCTCTCGTTCTCTCTAGACTCTTCTATGGTTTTCTGTAAATGAGAGTTAGATAACTCTCTTATTGATATTTAATTTTTATAAAATATTTACATTTTAGTCCTTAACTTTCATTTCTTGCACTTTGGCCACCAAAAACCAAATTTTATTACATATAACTTAGTTTCTTACATTTTTGGTCCAAAACCAAAATATACTTTCATACTAAATCTTATACATGGGCAAATGACCAATTTACCCTTTTATGGTCAAATGACCAAATTACCCTCTTTTAATAAAATTAGCTTTCAAATACTTCTCACGATTATTTGGTGTCAAAATTTTATTTCATTACATATTAGCTCGAAAAATCATATTTTTCTTACTTAAAAGTCATTTGGATGTCAAATGACCATTTTGCCATTTCTCACCATTTTCTTCCAAACTTTTGGTATTTTACCACATTTCTAAGTAAATTATTTTAAAACTTTCAAAATATTTTTGGTCTTTTCCTTACGTATTTTCTCTAATATAAATTCGAGATTTTTGGGTCGTTACAGTGTTGATAGCATAAATAGTAATAATCTGAATGTTGATACATCCAAAAGTGTATTGTATATATGTAATTGTGTTTGTATGATTGTTAAAGTTAAAATTCAAAGAATTGCATCAACCAAAGGCCCAAGTGGACAAGACTTTGAAATCATTTGGCTTAGAGTCATATGATGAATGGAACTCTTAATTAAATCAACGGAAACAAGAATTGCATCACGGCGCGCAGGGCTTGGATCCGCGTCGCGTCTTATCCATTATCCTCGTATTTCGCACTTTGAATTTCAATTCACTACCTCATCTTTGACTTTCCACGTCGCGTGTGCTCCTTTGGTCGCGGCGCGCATGTCTTTTCGACTAAAATGGTTTTTATCCAAACTTCTTTCATTTTTTCCATGTTTAGTCCCTGTTTTCATCATTTCCTTGCATACAAGTACTAGCACAAAAAGTGAGCAATACCAATATATCTCTGATATAATTTCACTAAGAATAGGGCCTTACAACGACTAAAATACTTGATATTGATAGGCGTTGTCACATACCGTCTTGATCTTCCAAATGAATTACAAGGTGTTCATAATGTATTCCATGTTTCAAATTTACGAAAGACCTTTTTCAATAAATCTCAAAAGGTGCATTTAAAAGATATTAGACTAGATGAAAGAGTGAGATATCAAGAACAACTAGAAAAGGTTCTAGACCGAAAAGAGGCTAAGTTACAGAAAAAGAAAATTAGACTTGTCAAAGTGCAATGGTGACATCATTAAGGTGCGGGTGTAACGTGGGAACCAGAGGATGAAATTAGAGTCAAATACCGTCAATTGTTTGAAATGGATTCCGGGGATGGAATTCTTTCAAGGGGGAGAGCTTGTAAAACCTCAAAGTCGGGTATGTATATTAATATGTTATTTGATGATCATAGAGTTGTTAAATGCAAATGTTAAAGGTATGATGGTGTTAAGCTCTTAGAAAGGAGTAAATATGCAAGTTTTGTCTCACTTATGAAATGGTGATAATTAAGTTATTAATTGTGGTATAGATTTTAAATCGAGTATGATATGGTGCAAGTATGCTCTATTGAAAAATTGGGATTAAAACAGGTGTTAAAAATATTGATAAAAAGGGTGTTAACAGGGGATATAGCGGCGCTTTTAGCAGTAACATAACGATGCTAAAGTAAATTGGATAGTTGTATGGCGATATTTCCTCAAAGTAGAATACCTTCTGGATTTTTAGGGTTCACCACGCTATTGAAGGATGGTAGCGACGCTAGTATGGATTTAGCGAGACTAATTTCTTATGTCAACATATTCCATTAAGCTGTTTACTCGGTCATTAAGCATATCACACTTAAGAAACTGTAGTAATGGAAGGTAGAGGCTATCAAACTCAAACTGGGGCTAAATATGCAATCTAAGGTGAATTCCAGCAAAGTTTAACACCACAAACAAAAATCAAAGTGAGTAATTATTGTTATATTTGAATTTTGATGTAGAAACCTAAATTTGTTGAGGTTCTAACTTGATTAAGGAATAGTGATGGTTGAGTTATACATATATGGTTAAATTACATTGACTATTCCAAAACCTTTGTATAGTTGAGGTATAAGTTGGATGGAGAATTGAAGTTTTGGGAATTATACTTGAAAAATGCGGATTGTGGTAAGCTTGTTGGGTGTTGAAATTTGAGAATAGATGAACTAATATAGATATGCAATCAATAACACAATCAATAGTATAATGATAATGCAACAAAGCTAATTGAATGATGTGATATGAATAAGATGTGCCAAATGCTTGATTAGAACTTTGGTTTTACAATTGGGTTTTCTATCTGGGAGACATACAATTCTCGTAAGCTGATCATGTATCTCACATTTGACACTGTATGGTATCATTGATATTTATACTGAATCAGTGATACCAATAGTACAACTTTTATAGAGAATATCCTATCAGTGTACTAGCCAATAGGATAGAAGATTCATGCAACACGTATTATACTATACGCGTGCATACAAAAGACAAGATGACAGTCTGTGAAGTCTTCGGATCCTCTATGCATAGCACTTCGGAGTCTTTGGACTTCGGTGTCTTCTCTTGTTTATTCACTTCGGGGTTTCTTTATGGGTAGGACTTCGGATATGTCATCACTTCATCACAAATGTTCTCAACAATCTCCCCCTTTGTGTGAAGTGCATCCGAAGCCTATACTCGAAAGTTTCTCTTGTACGCCCTCTTCAAGGTTTTTCTTACCGCAAGATACCAGTTCATATGATCGATGAACTTCTTCTTTTTCTCGGTGGTATTTGCATGACAGGCATTCACATGAGAAATCATCCCTGAGATAAAGGAGGAGGGATGGAGGCCTATGTAGTCTATTTCAAAGAACTTGATTGTGACTTTGGTTTCATTTCGAAGTCCTTTGAAAACTACGCCATATGGTTCGTCTAAGATCTCTCCATTCTTGAATCTTGCTACGTTCCGAACTACAAAAAGAGGAGTGTTCAAAGGTTGTCTGTAGTAGGAACATAGCTCCAGGTCTTGTTTTGCAAACCGGAGAAGATAATTGTTAAGAAAGCCCAGTAGGTGGTTTTTGATGGCAAGGGCAGACATTGCAGCATGAGCAGCCTCACCGCTTCGCAACAGATCAAGAATCTGGATGAAGTCCATAGGATTCATGATTGGGAAGTATGTAATTGAGAACCTAGATTCAACTTCATCTGTCCCCCCTGAGAACAAGAAATTCATAATTTCTGAAGCCCAAGTAGACTTCAGCTTCTTTGATTGAAAGAATTTTCTTTATCTTGTTCAAGCTCCAAACATAACTCTGCCGTTGAATGTATTTGGCATGAAAGTTTATTTTGTTGGTCCAAAAACTTGCTTTCTGATCCTCGGGTACCGAAGAGACGAATTGAAGGAAAGCGAAAGTCTTCGGATTGAAGGGAACATCAAGCTGGATGTCTTCGGAGTCAATAGTTGCAAAACTCCGAAGAGGAAGTCTGTTAAGTACATTTGGATTTTGGAATCCAAATTGCTTGATTGCCTCAACGGTCCATTCACCATTATCTCGAGCAAATTCGTTTATTTTGATCATCAAATTGTAATCTGCTTGCCTGGCCTTGTATGTTTCCTCCATGTGTGGGGCAATTATGTTTTCTAGTGATCGGTCTATTAAACTTCCAGCTCCAGCCGATCCACTAGCACCCATGGTGGTGGTTGTAACAGTCGAAGTTGAAGGACCTGCTGTGGCTGTAGGGATCTGTCTAGGCCTGCCCCTGTGGCCTAGACAACCTGTCAGAAAAATTTATCAAAGGTTGAAGTGCAACTCTCAACTTTGCAATCAAGTCTTGTGTGAGAGTTGCATTTGTTCGTTGCAGTTTCTCTGTGAATTTGGTGATATCCGAAGTGGTTTGGGCGGCTGTGAGCTCTTCGATTTTTTTACTAGCCTCATCAAGCTGTTTTTCAAGCTTGGTACTTTGCTGGGATTCACTCCGAAGTCCTTGCAAGGCTTTCATGACTTCGGAGTTTGTTTTATTAGTCTTCTCAGCAAGGGCATCAACTTTCTTGTTGATGGAGGTTACAGCGGATTCCAACTTCTTTTCGAATGAAGATTGGATCTTGTTTTGTTCATCCATGAGCTTTTGTTCAAGCTTTTGTATGGAATCTTTGAATTCTTTGGATAGGGAGAACTCTAGAGATTCAATCTCTTCGGTGATGTCACCCAAGGTGGGTTTGGTGGGATCAAAGCCAGTTTGAGCTTGAATGAGAGTGTCAAGTTTGGAGTTGAGGACTTTGTACTGTTTCATTAGTACAAATCCTTCGTCTGGCAAATCTTCATCAGACACTCCTTCAACGTTCAAAGGAGCCATATGAAAGGCTTCAAAGAAGGCAGCCGAAGTGGGGTTTTCTCTTGAGGGTGATGCGGGTAAGTCAAACTCAGGTAATGAAAAATCAATACCTGAGATAGGTACTTCGGAGGTTGGAGGAGCAGTTGTTGGTGGTGGAGGAGGTATTTCCGATGTAGTAGGGGAATGGTGGTAGTTTGTTGAGCTGTGGTGGGAGGTGGTGGAGAAGGTATAGTATGTGTATGTGTGGGTGGTTTGGTTGTTTTAGGTGGAGATGGAGGAATGGTAGTTTGCAATGGAGAAGTGGGTCTGGTTGTTGATGTAGGTGAAGGAGGTTGATCAGCAAACAGTTCTTCTTCTTGTTCTTCCTCATGGACTGTGGATGGAGTCCTTTCTGAGTCCGAAGACTCATCCACAACCATGATTTTCCTTTGCCTCTTCGGCTGTTTCCTCTTCGGTGTTGTTTTCACCGAAGTCTTTCTTTTCTTCTCTTCCTTTTTAGGACCACTAGGTCCACCCGCCATTTTCCTCTTCCCTTTTCCTTTTGGAAGCTCCTTCACAGGTGCAACCTGACTCATATCGCGAGTTGGGTAAGGAATTATTAAGGTGTTGCGATAGGAGTTTACCTCATTGCATTCCAGGGGAACTTTGGATATCATGACATTTGGTATTTGAGCACAGAAGTCAGCAGGTTTGTCGTCTAGAATAGGAATAGCAATGGGAGTGAACTTCATCTCAGCGAGTGAAGGGTCAGGAACATATCCGGCCTTTTGGTAATGGGCATGTACAACAATCGCCCAGAATCTAGGGTTTGCGATTTCAGTTCCCTTCAAGCTGTGGTTTATATGTAAGCAAAAATCAAACCAGAGGATGGATACATAGTCTACCTTTACATCGTAGAAGATCCCATACAGAAGACTTTGGAACGCCACACTTGCCGAATCTAAGCCTGAGGTTCTTCCTGAGAGGCATCTAAGGAAGATATTGAAGAAGTATCTCCAAAGATCAGGAAGTTGGTTTTTCTTGAACAGACTGATCTTCTCAAGCTGGGGGTCATATCCCATCTCATTAAACATGCTTACGAGTTGATCAGCGGAGGGTACAACCATCTCTTTGGAATTGTAAACAGGAAGGCGAAGAGCTTCAGCGAATTTTTCTCTAGTTAATTGTACTTTCTTCGTTTTGCCCTTGGAGTCGACAACTTCATAGAATACAGACTTGACTTGGTTGTTGGAGTCAAACAGAGCATTAGACGTGTAGTGAGCCCTGTGAACCAGAGTCGCAGGGATGGAGGGAGTGGAGGTTAGGGCGTAACCAAGTACAGACCTTTTCATACATTCCACCAATGCATCGATTGGTTTAGGGTAAAGAGATAGATCGTTTCGTAGAACTAGGTTTGATGATTGATTCTTGAGATTTGGAATAGACATGGCTTCAGCGGTTTGCGATGATGCTTCAGCCGCCATTGATGGTTAGACGAAGAAGATGAAGAAGATGAGGAGTTTTTGGATTTCTTTGAGAGTAAGTTTGTAGAGAGAAATGAGAGTTGTGTTCGCGTAAAGAGTGTAATGGAAGAGGTGAGAGGTTTATATAGCATTCGTGGTCCCTAGGTCATTTAATGTACGATTGGAATGGTCCGGTAGAAAGTGGACACCTCAGCACCTGCTTGTCCCACTATCTCTGCAAAAAGGAGAAATATACGGCTGTCAGTTGCTATAATTCAAAATTTGAACTGTTACCTTTTTAGAAGACATTATGGTTAATTCTTTTTATATAATTCTCATTGACAGATGTAAGGAAACGGTTATAATACAAGGAATGTTTGTCTCTGTGATTTATCATAAATGTGGAAATCATTTGAACATTTAATTGACTTCGCAGTTATGAAAAAATTATGACCGTTGAGGATACGCTTCGGAACATGAAGTTATGTTCAACCCCGAAGAGTGTTCTTTCACTTCAGTGATTGATGTATGATTTGAAAATTATTCATCAATGTACCGAAGTCTATATGTTTTTCTCTTTGTTTTTATATGAGTTCTTGATTTTACTTTTGACTGATGCAGCATGTCATTTAACCTTAACTTCCATGAATATTATGAAAAGATGATTTAACGAGTTAATGTTCAGGATCATTCGAATCATGTTGGAAGTCCACTTTTCATTTTGAAGTTTGTTTGATTCAATATCAGTCATGAATGTATAAGTTTAATCACCCCATTACTAACTTGATTTCGCATTAGGAAATATGTTTTGAGTTTAGCTTATGTGCTTCAAAATTTTCAAATATAATAGAGATAACATCCTTTGCATTTGAAATTTAAAGAAGTTTTCATTCATGAATTGAACGTCAGAAGTGTTTCTGAAGGTTAAATTGAATTGTTTTGAAGATTCATTTGAAAAATTTATTCCTTTTCATCAGTTGAAGTTTTTGGATACTAAGCTCTGATGACAAGCCTTTGAGCTTCGTACACCACTCCTACTTTATCATTTAAGACAGACTACTTGAAATGTTCATATTCTTCTACAAGGTACTCGACTATGTTATAGGAGCTCCTTGTACTGTTATTTAAAGCAGAAGAATAGGCCTTTGAATGCTGATTTTTCTTTTGCATTCCCTTGGTTTTCTTTTGATTTTTGTTTGTCTTTGTTTCTTTTGACAATTGTTTTCTATTTTTCTCTCTTGTTTTCTATTTTGAATTTCCTTATCCGAAGACATAGAACATCACCATTTGGTTTCTTTCTTTGGTGCTTTTTGTTTTTGTTTTAAACAATCCCTTTGAGTGAAAATCTTCATATAATTCAATTTAGTACCATTTAATGAAAGAAGATGTAAATTTACTTATCAAACGATGTTGGTTCTATTTTTGAGGAAAACTTCGGAGCACTTGAATTATCCTGTGTAGTTTTGTTGCTACATGATTAGTTTTAAGTTGAAGTGAATCAAGTTTCGAAGGGTGGTTAGAAATAGACATTATGTTAAGGTTATTGAAATCAAACAAGGCTTCAGAATGTAAAATAGCCTTGACCTCACTTCGAAGTCTATTTTCTTACCAATGTTTCAAGTCGATTCCCAAATACCTTTTAATGCAATAAGGTATGATTCTCAGAATCTAAAATCAAAGTTTTGTCCTTTACTTGGTTAATTCATGAGAGAAGAGTTAAACTTTGTCATTGAGCATCAAAATTTTCTTTTCGTTTGTTATGAATTTTTCTTATGTTTGAGTTTCCTTTGTCTTAAACAACTCTTTATTTTTATCCTTAAAGGATGAAGTTAACATTTGTTCAAGTGAATTTCAAATTTGAAGAGTTTATTTTTAAGAAAAGTTTGTTCCGCAGTCCTCCGAAGTGATATTTTACTTCGGAATGCTGCGGTGAAGTAGCAAGTGTTTTTGCTTGTTTTTCTCCGATGAGCTCCGAAGTCAAAATTGACTTCGGGGAACTGCAGAGTTTATTATTTTTGTAAATTTTCAAGGTAGCGAGTTCTCCGATGAGCTCCGAAGTCAAAATTGACTTCGGGGGTCTGCGGAGTTTATTATTCTTGTAAATTTTCAGAACAGAGTAAGATTGAACAAATCTGGAGTTTATTGAAGAGTTGATCCATCTATCATTCCAAGTCCTCGAACGATTCTTGTGAATGTTTCTTCATTTAGAGCCTTTGTGAAGATATCTGCCAATTGTTCTGTAGTGTGAACAAAGTGCACCTCAATATTCCCCTCCTCAACATGACTTTTGATGAAGTGATAGCGAAGAGCTATATGCTTCGTCTTGGAATGTTGAACTGGATTGTGGCATATACGAATTGCACTTTGAGAGTCACAGAACAAAGGAATTTTTCTCATATTAATGGCATAGTCTTTCAATTGACTCTGAATCCAAATTATCTGCAAAGTACACGCTGCAGCTGCTACATATTCAGCCTCTGCAGTGGAGATAGAGACACAAGTTTTTTTCTTGGATTGCCAGCTGATAAGTTTCCCATCTATGAATTGACAACCCCCCGAAGTGCTCTTGCGATCAATAGAACACCCCCAAGATCGGAGTCTGAGTAAGCTTGAATGTAGAAGCCAGAGTTTGCTGGATACCACAGACCATAAGCAGTAGTTCCATGAAGATAACGGAATATTGTCTTAACAGCAGTCAAGTGAGGTTCCCTTGGGTCAGCCTGATATCTTGCACAATTACAAAATGCAAACATGATATCAGGACGACTGGCTGTAAGATAGAGCAATGATCCAATCATGCTTCGGTATTGCTGTATGTCTGTCTTTGGTTTGTCCAATGATGGATTTAACCTTGTACCTGCAGGCAAAGGAACTTTTGCTTTGGAGCAGTTAGTCATTCCGAAGCGTTCAAGCAGACTCTTCGTATATTTGTGTTGATTGATGAATATCCCCTCCTTAGATTGTTTGATTTGTAAACCAAGAAAACAGTTTATTTTTCCCATCATACTCATTTGAAAGTTGCTTTTCATCAGTTTTTCAAAGTCTTTTGACAAATTGGGATCAGTAGATCCAAAGATTATGTCATCCACATAAATTTGGACTAACATCAAGTGAGATCCAACTTTCTTTCTAAAAAGTGTTGGGTCCACTGATCCCTGTTTAAAGTTTGATTCTTTTAGAAATTTAGTCAAGGTTTCATACCAAGCTCTTGGAGCTTGTTTTAAACCATAGACTGCTTTGTCTAGTACATAACAATAATTCGGATGAGTTTTACTTTCAAAACCAGGTGGTTGTTCAACAAAAACAGTTTCTTCGAGATCACCATTCAGAAAAGCACATTTAACATCCATTTGATAGACATCAAAATTTTTGTGTGCAGCATAAGCTAAAAATATTTAAACTGATTCGAGTCTGGCAACAGGAGCAAAATTTTCTTCATAATCGATCCCCTCCTGTTGACAGTAACCCTTGACAACCAACCTAGCTTTGTTCCGAACTACGTTGCCTTCTGTGTCTAGTTTGTTATGGTACACCCATTTGAGAACGACAATTGAGACATTTGCAGGTTTTGGAATTAGCCTCCAGACTTTGTTTCTTTCAAATTCTTCTAATTCCAACTGCATTGCTTCAGTCCAGTCTGAGTGATCAAATGCATCTTTGACGTTCTTAGGTTCTACCTTAGAGATAAAGACATTAAACATGCACAACTCAGAATTTTTATAAAGATCTAATTCCTATTGGTGAAGTTGTGCACGAGTCAGTACTTTATCTCGAACGTCACCGATAACAAGTGATGGAGGATGATTTCTCGTCCATTTGTCCAAGGGAGGATAGTTTGGATCAAAATCAGGAGGTCCTTCAGCATCGATGTCCTCAATGTCTGAGGGATATCCCGAAGTGGAGGGAAAATCACCCATTAGCAAGTGATTTTTCGAATTTGTGTTGGTATGTGGTGTGTGTATTTGTGAGGTTGAGTTTGATATGTGCTCCCCCTGGACATTTGTTGGTGTTGAGGAAGTTGTAGCTTTATCCGAAGCGATTGTGGCTGAATTCGGAGTGGCAATCTCTGGCTCCCCCTGGATTGTTGGATACAAGGATATGATATTTGAGATTGACTGGGGAGTAGAGATAGGAGTGTTGGTTCCTCCTGGACTATTGATTGATTCACCATTAGTACTTGAATTTCCAGCACATCGGTTTGATGGCTCCCCCTCAACACTTACATTTTCCATACTTTGGTTAGATGACTCTTCCTCAACAGAAGATGGTCTTTGTATGCTGCTCGTAGAAGAGTCATCAGGTCCGTCTGTGAGTTTGGAGAGTTCGGACTCATGGTTGTCTGGTGCTCTGACTTCGGAGTCCACAGCTCTCACAGGTTAATCAAATAAAAGTGAGAAGTTTGTGTTGAATGTTGTGATTGGAACAGCATCTATAGCCGGCTTTGGAAATATTGAAGACATCGGAAATGGATGTAAAGACTTCTTGATGTAGTAGTCATCAAACCTTAGATTAAAAGTTTCTTCGATTTTGTGAGTTCTCTTGTTCATAACTCTGTAGGCTTTTGAGTCTTGAGAGTAACCCAGGAAGATGCCTTCTTCTGATTTGTCATTGAACTTGGTTAAGTGATCCTTCATGTTTAAGATAAAACACCTACAACCAAAGATGTGAAGAAATTTCACATTTGGTTTTCTTCGGTTGAGTACTTCGTAAGGTGTAATATGGAATCGTTTGTGAATGTAGGATCTATTTTGAGTAAAGCATGCAGTGGAGATAGCTTCAGCCCAGAAGTACATGGGCAAGTTTGCGAAGTTTAGCATTGTTCTGGCTGCTTCACATAAAGAGCGATTTCTTCTTTCCACGACCCCATTTTGTTGAGGAGTATAGGGTGCAGAGAAGTTGTGACTAATTCCCTTTGTCTTCAAGAATCCATCCAAGGTTTGATTTTTGAACTCCGAACCGTTGTCACTGTGCACAGTTCGTACTTTCTTGTTGAGCATCAATTCCATTTTCTTTATAAAGTTGATGATTTCTTCAGCTGCATCGGATTTGTTTCGAAGGAACAACACCCAAGTAAACCTTGAATAGTCATCAACGATAACTAGAATGTACTTCTTCTTTCCTATTGATTCTATTACAGATGGTCCACACAAGTCTAAGTATAGAACAAGGAGGGGTTCGGTGATTTTGGGATTTATCACTGTAGGATGCCTTTTTTTTTGTCTGTTTGCCATGTTCACAAGCAGAGCAAAGAGAATCATTGTCGAATTTGAGAGCTGGCATACCTCGAACCAAATCCATGGCCACCAATTTGTTCAGATCTTTGAAGTTCAGATGGGCGAGTCTTCGGTGCCATAACCAGCTGACATCAGAGTTGGCTTTGGAAAGAAGACATAGATATTGCCCACCGGTTACTGGCTTTAGATTTAAGGGAAACATAGATCCCTTCCTTCCTGATTTCAGCAAGACTTCGTTTGTTGCTTCTTTGGTGATTACACTCCCTTGGTTGTTGAAAGTGACAGCGTTTCCCGTTCCAACCACCAATTGAGATATACTCACAAGATTATGTTTTAATCCTTCAACAAATGCCACTCGGTTGATAGTGAATTGGCCATTTTTATTTTTCCATATCCCCGAATAGGACATGTTTCATTATTACCAAAGCGTACATTTCCAGCATCATCCAAATTCCTGTAATCCCTGAGATATTCCTTCCTCCCAGTCATATGTCTTGAGCAGCCACTATCCATGTACCATTTTGAATCATACCGCTCATTAGACATAACCTGCAATCAATCAAGATGGAGTTGGTACCCAATCAATCTTGGGTCCTCAGGGTAAGCAAAGGATTCTTGAATCCATTTTTCCACAGCCTCTTCAGAAATTTCATTTGCATTTAAATTAATCAAATTCTCCGAAGCCTCATGTGATGAGCATGATTCCGAAGTGTTTGAGCAGGATTCAGAAGAGTTTGTAGTTAAAAAGGATGAGTCCGAAGTGACTGACAAAATGATAGACTTCGGAACCCATTTTTGAATGGAATGTTTTGATTTTGTGGATTTTGAAGAATTTGAAGTTTTTGTTTTTGCAGTTAAGTTTTCTTTCAAGTCATTTCTTTTCCAATTTTGTTTTGGTTTTTCCGTTTTTGACTTTGTTGAAATTGAGCTGCACAACGTAGAGTTACAAAGATACTCTTCGTATGCCAATTTAAAGTCATTTAATGAGAGATTCTTATCCTTGAACATTTCCAAATTGTTGTCCAGCCATTTGTGGAATGTATCTATCAGATTCTTTCCTTTTGAAAATGTTTTCTTCGTCGGTTTTTGAAATTTAGGATTCGGAAAGTTAGGTTTCGTTGGTGTAAAAGTTGGTTTTTCATTTCGATTTTTAACTTCTGAGATTTTTGAGCAAACATGCTTTGTACCAGAAGTGGAAGCAATTGCTTCATTTTGTTTTGAATCTCTAAAAGGAGTTTTTCTTTTCACAAGATTTAGGGTTTGCTTGGTTTTCAAATTCTCAACAGTAAGTTTTTGAGTTGGTTTTGAAATTTTCACTGCTGATTTTGGTTTTTGTAGAACTTGTGGTCTTTCCAAAATTTGGGGTTTTTGTGTCAAAGTTTTGTCGGTTAAAATTTTTGATTTTGAAATATCATTTTCAGGATTGTGTGAAAAAGGTACACATTCACAAGATTTCATTAATTCCAATACATCCATCTTCGGAACTGTGGGTTTTTCCACAACTTGAATTTGTTTGTAGTTTTGATTAATGTAGATGTGATCGTCGTTCTTGAGATTTAGTAAGTGTGACATGTTTTTGGGTATTTTCTCTTTTTCAAAACAAAGACGATTATACACGTTGTGACCGTATAATTCTTGTTTCCTTATATTTATTTTTACTTCCATTTTCTCATTCATATCATTTTCGACCATTTTGGATGATGAGAAAAACCCTTCATTTGTAACTGTAGAGTTATCATTTTCAAGAAGTTTTTGCAATTCATTATCAATTAAGGGTAAACCACCGGGTTTTACAAAAATTGTGTTTTTGAAGTAAGAAACCTTAGGATAGATACATGCCACTTTGACTAGCCTTTTTGAATCGTCCTTGAGATATTTATCATAAGAGTCGGATTCATCTATGATTTGAAGTTTAAATTTTGAAGTCCCTTTAGTTTCAAAATTTTTTGATTCACAATCCATTTTTGTTTTTCCTTTGTCCACCGAAGACATTTGTGAGATGTCTTCGGAGTTTGATTCGGATATGGAGGATGACTTTAACAAAATCAGAGAGGAACAATCAATTTCTTCCATGTCCAAATCACTTTCAGAATCCTTTTCAGACAAGTTATTGACAAGTTCTTTTTCATTTGTTTCAGTTTGAGGTACAACCTTTTTCAGGATGGGAATTTCTTGAGGCAATATTTTCAACAATTTATCAGCAGTTAAATGTTTTTCTACAGATATCAGGCCATGTTTATATGATGGATTTGTAACTTTGGAGCCTGATACTATGGATTCACATTCATAAGATATACTATCGACTTCCTTTAATTTGACCTCTATAAAGGGTAATAGTTGTCTATGTTGGGTATTGCAAACATCAGCTGAATGATAAATTCTAGTAATATGGGCATATAATCGTTTGGCAGTTTCACAAAATATGTTTCGCTGTTTTAAGATTACATCATGATTGTTTAGGAATTTTTCTCTGTTTTCTTCTAACAAGGAGATTCTAAGATTGGATTTTTCTAATGCTAGCTTCAGGCTTTCTACTCTCCCCCTCAAGCTTAGAAGCTCCTGCTCAGTGAGTACTTCCCTATTTTTAGCATCAATGAGTAATTTATGCATAACAGAGCAATCACGAGTTATTTCATTTATAATTGGAGCAGAGTGAGAGATAGGAATTTTAAAAGATGAAAGAAGTTTTGATACCTGTTCTGGGATTGTCAGACGGTTGTCATTTGCCATCAAGCACACTTCCTTATCATCATCAGAAGAGTCTTCAAACCAAGTCTTCGGAGTATCAGCAGCAGTTATTTCCAGTCCCTCCGAAGTCACAAACCCAAGACCCGCAGTTGCTTCAACCTTCATCATATCCTCATCATTCAATTTCTCCGAAGTGTCTTTTAGAAAGCACTTATCAACATCATAGGCCATGAAAGCACTATGAGATGGCTTTCTCACTTCGTCATCATCTGAGTCCGAAGACCAAACTTGATATGATCCTTGACGATCATCAGCGGCCATTAAGGCTAGGTCTTTGGTCCTTACTCTTACTTCCTCCATTTTTCTTGCGTAATAGGCTTCATCCTTCACTTGTGGTTTCTTTTCATTTTGCTTCCGAAGCATGCAGTCTTTTGCAAAATGATTCTTGCCATGACAATAATTGCAATCATAACCAGAATCACCTGAGATTTTCTTCTCTTCGGACTTTTCTTTGGATAACTCCGAAGCCGGTTTTTCAGATGGCTTCGGGGTTGACAATTTTAAGTTCTCTTCTTTTGGGGTAAATATTTCAGGTTTGGGCTTGGAGTTGAAGTTTGATTTGTGAAAGTTTTTCACAAATGGCTTTCCGGAGTTGTTTTTGAAGAAGGGTTTCTTAAACCTTCGATTGTTGGCGGCATAGAGAGCAACAGTATCTCCATTATCATCTACCATGTAGGCAGCAATGTCTTCATCACTTGATCCTTCCTCTTCTTTTGACACAAGAGCTAGTGGTCCAGAACTAGCCATTTCACTTCTTCGACCTACCACATCGGGTTCATGAGATTTTAGTAGATTGTATAGGGCAGCCAGCTTGTATTTCTCAATATTCTCATAGGATTTGACCATGAGCATGATTGGTCTCCACTCCTTGCGAAGACTGTAGAGAAATTTGATGTTTATCTCTTGTTGGCTTCTTGTTTCCCCATACTTATCGAGTGTGTAAATCATGTTGCTCAGACGTTCATAACAGGCTTCTAAGGACTCATTTTCTTCTTGCTTAAAGTTCCCAAAGTCTGCAAGGATTTCTTGAACTTTGCTAGTATGGAGGATTTTATCTCCTCCGAAGCGGAGTTCGAGATTGTCCCACATCTCCTTTGCAGATTTTGCATCAACAATGTGGTGGCTGACATCGGGACCCAAGCCACTTCTCAGTTCACGCATGACCCTCTCGTCGTTTTCAAGCTTCTTCATATCTGCAGCATTAAGAACAACGGCTTCTTCTCCGTCAGGTACAAAGAATCGACCAGCAATGTCAGTGTGTGGACCTTCAGTCACAAACCTCCATAGATCTTTGTCCAGTCCTATAAGGTAATCCTTCATTCGACCAGCCCAGTAATCGTAGTAAGAAGTTACTAGAACTGGGGCCTTTGTTGCAGAACCGATGAGGTTTGCATAGTTAAGCATATTGGCGTAAGTTGCTGTGGAATCAGTCATCTTGATGTATTTCAACTGGATCTTTTCAGTAAAAACGGGTGGTAGAGATTGACATCGCAGCGGTTGTCGTGCGGCCAAAAATAAGAGAAAACCTAACACACACACTAGTATAGCGGTAGTCAGGGTCGATCCGCAGGAGCTTCGTGGTTAGACTAGATGAGAGATAGCCAACTAATAGTGTCACAGCTATAGTCGGAGGATCTGGTTTCTATTTTCCTATCACTAGCAAATGAGACAATAATCAAACACTCAAGCCAAGCTAAGCTATGTCCAAATGACCTAGTCACTTTCTGAATTCAGAAGTACATCTCTGACTCAGAAGCAATCAAAGGCATCCAAACTAACCGAACCAAGCAAAGCATAAACTAACCACTAGTTAAAGTCCTGTTGAACAGTTACTAGCCAAGGTTTAATGCTTACCAAATAACCTAATTAGCTACTGATTTCAGCTAAGAAAAACAGTCCTAACAAGGTCCAAAACAATATCCAAAACACAATCAATCATCAAAACAAAACACAAACATCCAAACACCGAAAAGCTAAGATTAAATGTAACCGAATGCTTTTCATTCACCAAACTGAATTCCAATCACAAAACAGTAACCAAATGTTTCTAAAACAGAAACCTAAGTGCTCAAAGTCAGTGGTTGTCACTCCCAAATACTTTAGCTACAAAACTACTTACTACTAAAAAAGAAATTAAATCCAAAAACATACAATACCAATTGTGAGCTTGCTGAAATGAAATCCTGGAGTCAAAGAGCTTCAAGGTCGATGTTTACACCCAGTCTTTGCTAGGGTTTTTGGCTGGAAATGCATCTATTTATTCTTGCAAATTTCCCGCAACCGCGCCGCGCAGAAGTGAAATCCGCGACGCGCGTACTTATCTTTTCCCGTTTTCTTCGGCATTTGAATGTGTTCCACCGCCTTAAGCCCGCGTCGCGCATAATTGATTCCCGCGGCATGCGTATGAGTTCTCTTGATTTTTCATTCCTTCCCAACTTCTTCCTTTTGCACGCTTTTAGTCCCTGTTTCTATCCTTTTTCTCCAAACAAGTCCTGGCACGAAAAGTGAGAATACCCAGACATATTTGATATAATTTTATCAAGAACAGGACTCAACAATGCCTAAAATACTTGATATCACTAGGCGTTGTCAGAGATTTGCAACAGATGCGGAAAACTAAATCTGAGAATCGATTCAGATTTAGAGCTGAAGCAAACAAATTCGAACTCTATCCACAGGTTTTTGAGCTGACTCGCTTTGATACCACTTGTTGGGTGTTGAAATTTGAGAATAGATGAACTAATATAGATATGCAATCAATAACACAATCAATAGTATAATGATAATGCAACAAAGCTAATTGAATGATGTGATATGAATAAGATGTGCCGAATGCTTGATTAGAACTTTGGTTTTACAATTGGGTTTTCTATCTGGGAGACATACAATTCTCGTAAGCTGATCTTGTATCTCACATTTGACACGGTATGGTATCACTGATATTTATACTGAATCAGTGATACCAATAGTACAACTTTTACAGAGAATATCCTATCAGTGTACTAGCCAATAGGATAGAAGATTCATGCAACACGTATTGTACTAAACGCGTGCATACAAAAGACAAGATGACAGTCTGTGAAGTCTTCGGATCCTCTATGCATAGCACTTCGGAGTCTTTGGACTTCGGTGTCTTCTCTTGTTTATTCACTTCAGGGTTTCTTTATGGGTGGGACTTCGGATATGTCATCACTTCATCACAAATGTTCTCAACAAAGCTGTTCGTAGTTAGCAACGCTAACAAGAGCTGATGGCGTCGCTATAGTGGCCGCTTACGGTTAGTGACGCTAACATTGTATGGTCATGACGCTATAGTCGTTGGACAGAAACTTTTACTTAGTTATTATGTGTAACAACCCTCGTTAAGGGTATTTTTAAAACACCTTTTTTGAAACCATAATTTCTCATCATTGTTTATAAATCCTCTCATGTGATGTTTTAAATCCCCGAACACCTCAAAAATAGTTAATTGCCTTTAAACACCATCTTAGAACCCATTGGGCCGTGTTTAAATTGATTCAGAGCTTAAGTTGCGGAAGAATCATATAGTCCCACTTTTAAAATGACTTGGTTTGTAAAAGAGCGAGGTTGTTACAATCCGAATACCATTCCATAGTTTAAATGAAACCACACAATCCATGGCCTTCTAAATGTCCAGATCCTCTAAAGCCATCTAATCTCCTTAACCTGAGTACACATCAAAATAATGTTAGGAAATGGAAATGCCTAGTGACTTTACCCGAGGTTGACCCATTTAGAGTGGAAGGTATAACTAGGGGTCGACTTGGTAAGATACCGGGTTTTTTTTCTTCTATACCGTCTACCGTACGAACTATAGTTGGGAGATGAATTTAATTACCAGTACCATACCAACTATACTTGGTACCAACTTATTTGTCTACCCATAAGTTTGGTTGGTACGTATTGGTATTGGTATATGCCAAAAACTTTACTTAGTTTATATTTTGGAAGATAAACATGAATGTGAGTAGTTTCTTTTAATATTATTTTCCTTAAGATAAACTGGTCTTCGCTTACTCGCTTGTGTTAGATTTCTAAGTGTGACTTGTTAGTTATTACTTCTAAATAAAACATAAAAAATATGAGAATTGAAATTCACACACACACACACACACATATATATATATATATATATATATATATATATATATATATATATATATATATATATATATATATATATATGTATATGTATATATATATATATATATATATATATATATATATATATACATATATATATATATATATACATATATATATATATATATATATATATATATATATATATATATATATATATATATATATATATATATATATATATATACACACTACCAGCCAAATATATTGGCTACCAAACATGTTGGCTACCGATTTTATGGGTATGGTTGGTAACATGTTGGGTGGTTCTCCGCGGTACATATTTGCTAGCTCTAGGTATAACCATCACACTCGGGACAAACCACCAAAAATAGTTTTTAAAACACTAATAAAGTTTGAAGGGAATTCTTGTTCAAAAAGTTGTATGAAAGCTTCATTTTTCTTCATAAAGAATCGAATAAAATATGGATAGTCATGAATGCAATGTAATGCAATGTGCAACTCTCCTAATCCATGTTCATCTCATAAAAGTCCAAACTCACCTAGATGACACCTACCTAAGTTCTCAAGTAACATGCACAAAGCATGCCACTTGATCCCCAGATATGCTAAACTAGGACTAGTGGCCATCATACTAGCCCATGAGGGTTAGCTACTCCACTCATGCGGTCCCCTATTGGCGGGAACAATCCTAAGACATCTTAAAGGTAGGCATCACAACCCAAACATCTCAAGGTTCACACGGTCAATCCCATCCTATATGCAATGCACAAATATGATGCTCAAGACTCTTTCAAAACAAACATCTAAATCTTTATTTGAAAACATCTTAAAAACTCATTTCATGCAATGCATAAATAATAATAATATAACACTTTGTACATATTGAATGCATGAAAACAGTTGGTAACATATACAAAAGATAGTATTAGGGATGTGTACTCTTGGTAAACTCACCTAAAGGTCAACTGAAAAGTCAACATTAATTCTATAATATCGTCAGGTCCAAAACGTTCATACTCTCTCTCTAGACTTTTGGAATGGGTTTTTGATATTTTTGGTATGCTTGGATGGATTTTTGAAGCCTTGTGATGCTAAAAGGATGGTGGTATTGCTAGAAGTTGTTTCTCTTGAGTGAAGCTTCAAAGATCTGCAGTTTTCTGGACCAGTGAGAGTAGAGTTCCCACCTTTATGTTTTGTTAAGGTTCTTATGTTGTTTCTAATGGGTTTCTATGGATTGAAATGATGTAATGGTCCCTTTTGATGATTGTCCATGGTTGGGAAGGATAAAGTTTGGAACTTTATGCCTTAAGGTGACATCGCAGCGGTCGTCATGCGGTCAAAAATAAGAAAATACCTAACACACTCACTTAGCACAGTGGAAGTCAGGGTCGATCCACAGGAGTTACGTGGTCAAGACAGGTGGCAGATTACCAACTATAGTGTCACGCTATAGTCAGAGGACATAGTTTCTAAGCTTTTGACTACTAATCCCAAAAAACATAAATCAACACAATTCCAAACAAGCATAAACTAAACTAAAACTTCCAAACAAACCTAGTTACTTACTGAAATCAGAAGTACATTTCCAATTCAAAAGCAAGCAAAGGTATCCAAACAAACATAAACAAGGCATAAACTAAACCAATAACTAAGGTCCAACTGAACAGTCGCTGGCTACAGTTCAAACCCGAAATCTAACTCTAGTTGGTCACTGAAATCAGTAAGGGAAGTCAGTCCAATCAAGGTCAAACAAGCATCCAAACACAATCCAAACATGCACAATCCAATAGCAAGCATAAAACATCGAAAACCAACAATTACTTGTAACAAAATGATTATTATAAACCAAACTCAGATCCAACAATACAAACAGTAACCAAACGATTAAAAAAACATATACTAAAGCCAAATATCAGTGGTTGACACTCCCAAAGATACTAGCCAATGATTACCAACTATCTAGCTAAATGAAAATAAATTCTAAAACATAGAAATACCAAATATGAGGTTGCTGAAGCTTAATCTCGGAGTCAAAGAGCCTTGAGGTCAATTTTTCATCAGGTCTTTGCTAGGGTTTTCGGCTGAAAAGCCTATATTTATAGTTGCAAAATTCTCGCAGCCGCGCCGCGCTTTGATGGTTTCCGCGTCGCGCGTAGGAGTTTATCCCCGTTTCTTCGGAATTTGAATTTGTTCCACCGCCTTATATCCGCGTCGCGCATTTATGTTTTCCACGGCGCGCATACGTATTTCCCTGATTTTGCTTTGATCTTCAAACTTCTTCCAAATTGCGCGCTTTTAGTCCCTGTTTTCATTATTTCTTTCCAAACAAGTGCTGGCACAAAAAGTGAGTAATACCAGTAGATATATGATATAATTTCACTAAGAATAGGGCTCAACAACGACTAAAATATGTGATATTACTAGGCGTTGTCATAAGGTCTGTTTTAGAACTATTAAGTTGGTTTAGAGAGTAAGCTAAACTCTCTTTGGTGGTTAAGTTGAAGTGTCCATGACTTTCGATGTTGTCCGTGTAGCGAGCTTTCAAAAATACCATCCCAGACCAGACGATCTTAGGTGGTAAGGTGCATAAATGCCTCTTCGAGGCCACCCTTTTCGGGCCTACCGGCTCGAACAACAAAGGCCACTGATTGACAGTTCCTTCCTAAATTCCAATCCTAAAACAGTCCAATCTTCTAACTCCTAAAACTCAACTTATTTAACTCAACTAATAGCATGATCACAACTAAATAGTATCTCTCGAAAAATACTAATGCTATAAACAATCACAAACTATTCATTTCAAAATTATAATCTAATAAAAATTTTGAAAAAGTTGCTAAAAATTTTGAAAATCGATCATTTCTGCAAAAATTTCAAAAATTTACTCTTTCGACCGTCCACACCCCACACTTAAAATCGTACAACGTCCCCGTTGTACAAAAATTATTGTTTAGCATAAGGGAGAAAGAGTTACCCCTTTGGACGGTAGATCGTTTGGTTGGTACTCGGTATCACAGGTAAAAATACGAACAAAAATGTCCTCGATTTCGCATTCTGGAGTTGTAGCGCAACAGCGAACACGCCGGTAATCAAGACAAGTGGAGGGGGCATGGTGACCCCACACTTGCTTGAAACAACTCCTCCTATTTTGGTATAACATGCATGACTCAACAAAAACATCAAATGCAAATAGAATAAAAACAAATATAAACAACTGAAAGATAGTAGTGTCATAGATACAGTACATATATCCAAAAAGAAGAAAAAGAAAAAAAAAATACATCAATCGCCACCTGGTGGCCTGGAAGAACCAGCCTCATGATCATGTGCTCGGGCTGGGAATGGTCGGGGGCGCTGTCCCTGCTGTGTGGCTAACTCCAAAAGTACCTCCCCGATCCACTCCAGCTGGTCCTCCATCCTGGCGACTCGATCCTGCAGTCGCCTCATCTCTGTCACCTCCTCCTGCTGTGGCTGTGGTGGCGCTGGATCTGCTGGAGCTGCCTGCCTCCTGCGTCTCCTACCTGGCTGAGCGTACGCTGGCAGGGGGTCCTGGGGTGCCTCAGTCGCCACCCTCACAAACTAGCCCGGGCGCTGCTGCTCAATTAGCCCTATCTTCTCCAGGGCTCGCGCTGTGGTGCGAACTGGAGGTAGAGCGGTCAAGGATGCCACAACCGGGGCAGTAAGAATCCGGTACGAACGGGCCAAGCGGGTGATGAAATACCCACGGCCCAGGGGACTGCTGGCGGATGCACCCGTCGCACGAGTGGACAGTGCCACGGCTAGGGCGAACGGGAGGTGAAGGAACCTGGAGGGGTTAAGGAGGACCCAGAGATAAGTCATGTCCTCGCCGGACACCATCTCGCCCCCCTCCCGCTGCATGATGGAAGTGGAGACTATCCGGTGCATGAGTCGATGAAGTGGGTCGCGAAGTGACTCTCTCTGGATGTCCCTGCCTCGTAGAATACATTGGACAACGATGTCCAAATCTCCATATTGGCAGCCCTCTCGGGTTGTCCCTGAACGCATGCCGCAAGGAACTGCATGAAGTGGCGGTTCTGTAGATCCACCTCCGTGTATATGCCGGTACGCCTCCCGAACTCCCGGAGATTGCACTCCCTGTGCACACCCCCCAATCGAAACCGTAACAACCTGGCACGCGGATCTGTCGAGCCCGGTGAAAACTGGACTGTGGATAAGAACTCCAAGAGAAGCTCGGTGTATACTGTGTCCTCCTCGTTGGCCATGAGCCTGTCCCAGCCCCGGCATGTGAATGAAGCATCCTCGTGGGTCCATATGCGGTGAAGGAATGGCTCGATCTCTCCCCAAAGCCCTGCGTCTCTGAGGATGTCCCGGTCGATGATCGTCGCCTCGAGAACCCGGCGACCGATGAAGGCATCCCTCCTCGAACTGTACTCCACGGAGCTGACTGGCCCCTCGGGAAACTGGAGGAACTGGTGATCCAATCTGAACGACATCTGTACAAAAGGAAATTTTTTTGCAAATTAAGTCCTTTTCTTCCCCACCGCACCGCGGCGCGGCCTAAGAGCAAGGGTGCGGGGCAGCGAGCGACTGTTTCCAAAATCAAAACCCAAATCGAGTTTTAACCTGTTTAAACTCAATCCAAATACACCACAAGATAGCCTAAGTGCCGACTAACTCATCTAGGGTCTCTATTTGGCAAAATAAACACCCTATGAGTCAGCATTGGCGATTTCTAAGTTTTGAAGATTTTGGAGAAATCAGCCAAATTAACCACCTAATCACTAGTTTTAACAAGTAAAAGCTAGTTAGAATGACGTACCGTAGTAGTAGGAATGAAATGAGCAAGAAAAAACACGAGAAATTTTTGTTGATCAGAGCTCCGAGGCGTAGTGTGTGTGAATAGTGTCGCGGCTTACCTTTTTGACGAAGGAAACCGACCGATCGATTTCCGCATCGCGCAAATGCACAAACCGCGGCGCGCGTGTCCCCAAATCAACCCCTATGCATCGGGTTGGTTTACGATCCCGCGGCGCGCAAATGAACAAACCGCGGCGCGGTCATTAAAAATTCCAAATTCTTCACACGACCCCACACTTGCCTTGGACCACTTGTACCTGCAATTAATGATGATATTTTTCCTAATTACTCCTAAGAATACAGTACCTAACCTATGAAAAGATGGGTTGCCTCCCAACAAGAGTTTAACGTCTTCAGCCAGACGTACTATTCCTACTACAACTACGGTGGATCGTATGCCTTCTTCCTTCGCTGATTTTCAGTCACCACCGTCCCTTCGTTGTCCCAATGTTCCTTCAGCTTTCCTGGATTGAATGGCTTGCCGGTCCTTCTGCTGCTGCCCGGTTGCCGTCTTCTGATTACTTCCCGCGAATGTTTGGAGGTAGCTTTAAACCTGCAAGCTCGGTCCTTCCTTCTACATCTCTTCAAGGTCAAAGTCTTGACATGAAGCGCGCCCAGTAGTTGTGTTGTACCTCGTTTGTTGCTTTCATATTGCGTGTTATTTTTAGTTTGCAAATTTGGCTTGCAGTACCAATAAAGATTTTCCAATCGAATGGGATCGGAAGGCAGTATATCCGGATGCTTCCATATGTCCTCATCGATGGTATTGATCACATCTAATTTTCCATTCATGAATGGATCATGAGTGGCGATAAAATCATGTTTATTATTTTCAAATATCAATTCGTCAGCATCAACTTCTTGATCATCGTCCAACAGGTGGATCGGAACCAAGAGTGAGCGACTGGTTTGATCTGATGGTGGTACAAAGTCACCCATCACCAGATCCTTACTTTCAAATTTCTCAAAACTTTCAAAAATTACAGGGTCGGGGGTAATATTGTCATCTATACCCCCTTCCCCAAAAACATCGGCAATTTCAAAAATTTCAGGAATCGTTGGGCTGGGATCTGTACTGTCACTTACAACCCCCTCCACAACATCCTCATCAACCAAATTGTCTGGTGATGGTATAGATTCACCCAACACCAGATCAACATTACTAATACTTTCAAAAACATCAAAAACTTCAAAGGTTGCTGAGTCAGAGGTAGCATTGTCACCTACAACCTCTTCCTCAACAACCGTTTCGACCATCTCAGTGTTCTCTTGACTTTCCCAAGGTGTATGCCCTTCCATCACATTTTCAGATGATGTAGGTTCACAAACCGTATTATTGGTATAAAAATTACTCACCTCAGGTTCTGGCGAGGGTGATGAACATTTCCAACTTTCCTCTAACTGATCTAAAGAAGCTTGGAATCTTACAAGAGCATCAGCCTGGTCCTTCTGCACTTGGTAGGTGTTATACATGAGTACCCAAAGTCGGGCCCAAATTACAGGATTTTCAGGTTGAGATGACTCCTCGGTCCGCCATCCATTGTCATCGAATGATCCATTGTAGCAATCATCCTCGTAATAGGTGTCGGCCGGATTTTCATAATACTCATAATATTGATCCGGGTACATGTAATCGTCCATTATGAAGACGTACACATACCAAAAACCAAAAAACTAAAATCAACCATCAAAAATCATAAACTAAGTCCTAACAGATCACCTACTCTCAAGCTCACAACTCCCCGGCAACGACGCCAAAATTTGACATCGCAGCGGTCGTCATGCGGTCAAAAATAAGAAAATACCTAACACACTCACTTAGCATAGTGGAAGTCAGGGTCGATCCACAGGAGTTACGTGGTCAAGACAGGTGACAAATTTCCAACTATAGTGTCACGCTATAGTCAGAGGACATAGTTTCTAAGCTTTTGACTACTAATCCCAGAAAACATAAATCAACACAATTCCAAACAAGCATAAACTAAACTAAAACTTCCAAACAAACCTAGTTACTTACTGAAATCAGACGTATATCTCCAATTCAGAAGCAAGCAAAGGTATCCAAACAAACATAAACAAGGCATAAACTAAACCAATAACTAAGGTCCAACTGAACAGTCACTGGCTACAATTCAAACCCGAAATCTAACTCTAGTTGGTCACTGAAATCAGCAAGGGAAGTCAGTCCAAACAAGGTCAAACAAGCATCCAAACACAATCCAAACATGCACAATCCAATAGCAAGCATAGAACACCGAAAACCAACAATTACTTGTAACCAAATGATTATTATAAACCAAACTCAGATCCAACAATAAAAACAGTAACCAAACGATTCAAAAACATAGACTAAAGCCAAATATCAGTGGTTGTCACTCCCAAAGATACTAGCCAATGATTACCAACTATCTAGCTAAATGAAAATAAATTCTAAAACATAGAAATACCAAATATGAAGTTGCTGAAGCTTAATCTCGGAGTCAAAGAGCCTTGAGGTCGATTTTTCACCAGGTCTTTGCTAGGGTTTTCGGCTGAAAAAGCCTCTATTTATAGTTGCAAATTTCCCGCAGCCGCACCGCGCTATTATGGTTTCCGCGTCGCGCGTAGGGGTTTATCCCTGTTTCTTCGGAATTTGAATTTGTTCCACCGCCTTATATCCGCGTCGCGCATTTATGTTTTCCACGGCGCACGTACGTATTCCCATGATTTTGCCTTGATCTTCAAACTTCTTCCAAATTGCATGCTTTTAGTCCCTGTTTTCATTATTTCTTTCCAAACAAGTGCTGGCACAAAAAGTGAGTAATACCAGTAGATATATGATATAATTTCACTAAGAATAGGGCTCAACAACGACTAAAATATGTGATATTACTAGGCGTTGTCATAAGGTCTGTTTTAGAACTATTAAGTTGGTTTAGAGAGTAAGCTAAACTCTCTTTGGTGGTTAAGTTGAAGTTTTGGACCATTTTGGACTTAGATATTGTTCTTGAGCTTGCACGGTTATTTTTGGATGTTAAAGTTAGGATTTTTATAGATTTACCGACTGTTTGGAAGGTCCTTGAAAGGATTAACACATTGGCTGAATGGATTAAGAGCTTAATGGACTTTTGAGACTGTTCATAGTTAGCAACGCTAACTGTGCCTGCTGAATTTTGTTGACTTTGACCTTTGACCGTTGACTTTTTGGCCAGTTTGACTTTTGGGCAAACCTGAGGGTTTGGGGTATCAGTCTTAGAGGTGTATCCTGTTTGGGGTTTAGGAAGTTCTAAGTGGAGTCTATCCTTTTTAGAAGGATCGTGTTGTTGGGATCTAAAGACGTGCGTGGGGAGTGTTGTTGGCTTTGCGGGTCAGTGACTCTTCTCACTATACCATGGGTGGAGTTACATGTGTAGGTAACTTAATTACTAAATGTGGTAATGTATGGTAGCTTAGTGTGCCTTACATTAAATAGTTAAACCTTTTAAATGTAAAACCTAAATTACAAAGCCAAATTAGTTAAAATATTGTCCAAAATCTATTTTCTATACTCATGCAATGTTTTTTAAAATAATAGTTTAAAATATAACTAACATAATAATAGTTAAATTGAATATTTAATTAAAATTACATTGTTTCGTTACAAACAAAAAACAATTGTTGATAATTGAAATAATCATAATGATCCAAACAAAAAATTGGACAAATAAGTTATTTTCAAATTAATTGACCATGAAAATAGTTAAAAATAATACTAATTAAATATTATATTTAAATTGATTCACGTGCAACCCGTGGTTAAACATCATTGAAATGATGTCGTTCTAAAATATGTTTATCTTAATCAATTAATCATACATATAGTAAAAATAACACTAAATTGAATATAATTCAAAATAGTTAATATGTTTTATGTAAGACCCGTTCCGCCGAGGCGCGGCCCGGATGGATCCGCGGCGCGGCTCGGGAGGGATCTGGATTCGCAAATGATTTTGTACGCACGGCGCGGCCTTAAAGGACCCGCGGCGCGGTGCGCCGCTAATGTGAAAACCCTAATTCGGATGTAAATGCCTATATAAAGGGTCCCGGCCCTAGTGTTTGTGTTTTTGGGAAATTTCTAGAGTGGAGTCGACTGGTTTCAGCAGAGGCTCTTCGGTTCCAAGGCTTTGAAGGTTTGAAGGAAGAGATACAACGTGGGGAAAGACTTGTAGTCGATCAGGTGCATTCCTCTGTTCTCCAAAAGCGAGGTAAGATGATCTACCTTATGATATTTCATTTTATCTTGTATTAAGGTGTTATCCCTTGGCTAGTAGTATTAGATGACTTGTAACACTTAGGGTTTTGACCAAGGACATGCATGGACTTGCATGTCCATAAGGAAGTGATCTTAGGGTAGTTTCTGTGACATCCCGGAAATTTATACCTAGAACTATAAACATTTAATTCACCGCAAACCTCTTTATAACCAAACCTTTTGAGCTTCAATGCATACTTTGGAAAATATAGTGTCATTGCGATTAAAATAAGATACGAGATTAAATCTTACTTCCTATAATGGAATATCTCAAGCACAAACTGAAACCCTAGTTAATACGTCTGAAAAACTGAAAATAAGTATTAACCATTTGTGAAACAAAACAAGCAATCTAACCTCAGAGTACATGTTTCCCTGATTCCGGAAATATAAATAACATTCAAAATGGAGCTCATATGCAAAAGTTACGACTGTTATAAGAAAACAAGCCAAAACAAACCAGTGTAACACTGATTTTCTTTAACTACATAAATCGTTTCGATCCGTTGAGGCACTTGCGCACCTCATATGGAAATTCCGAGAACATTGTTGGACTCGGACTATGGTCTATTATTGGATTCCATACTCAAAATATTTTTAGTAAAAATATTTATAAAAGTCAACTAATCGGATACTGCGGATAAATGAACGCAATATTTAAACGCGATTTCCCGATATTCTGCAACTCGAAAAAATTATCTTTTTAGGTTTCTAGAATCAGTGCACTCGGCTCGACAATTCTCCGGTCTAAAAAATAATACTAATTATAAAATCGGAAAGCATAGCGTAATGATTATGTAAGCGCTTACCTCGTGAATAGTGACGTGAATAGTGACGAATAGTGATTTTCAACCCTATAAATAAGATGCATCTTCTTCATTTATTTTCACCAATTCACCAAGCATCTAGCTTTCTTCCTCTCTCCATTTGCCCCTTTGCCGCTTAAGTCTTCGTTGGTGTTATTTCGCGGTGTTTCTCGAACGCGATTATTCTCGAATCTAAGCTGAATTCACGCTTCAAAAGTGAGTGTTACGGCCCCTTTGTCTATGTTTTTAAATATTATTGGGGAGAATACATGTGCAATATAAACATTTACCAATTTCATATCAAGTTTTATAAATGTTATTATAGCTTTATAAAATGTTTTCAATAAGCGAGTACTGTACACTATTACGTATATACTTATCAACATACTTGGCTTTTATAACAAAAACCATTTTGGGATGAGACTTGTCTATCCTACATTTATCAATGGCTTAGATAGTGAGACACTATTCATAACTAAGTAGAAATACCTAGACCCCACACTACTATAACCGTTAATTAAGCAGAGCGAGATACATATGTATAGATCTATACGGGTTGACACCCCCACCTATGGTTGTTAGCTACAACTTCGACTTGCAAATCGATGTAGGTGATACTCATCTTTTTCATTACTATGACGTCCATGAAGCGTTGTAGGGGGTACATTTCAGTCGAATAGCTCGGTTATAGGACTCAACTATAAGCATTGATGGTTTTCTCATAAACGTACATATCATTTATAAGTATGGTATTACTTATGGTTTTCAAAAACTCTATACAATTCATTTATAAGTATGGTATTACTTACGATTTTCAGCAACTCTTTACAAACTCATTTACAAGTATGATTATACTTACAAAAGGAATACTTTTAGTTATTTTAAAAGTATCAGTGCTGTGTTTAGCAGAAAACCTGTAACTCTCACCAACCTTGTGTTGATCCTCAAAACTACATGTATTCTCAGGAAATCAATGAGACTTTCAGAAGATGGAAATCTTCACGGATTTCAGGCAACCTAGTTTTGTTATATTTGTTAAGGCATTTCATGTACTCTACTATTATTATTTGTAAGAACCATGTATTCAAACTTCAAGATGAAATAAAACTATCATTTGGTTTATTGTTGTACTTGTACTGTATATTCAATTGCCTGTGATCCAAGAACTTAGTCGCACATCCCGGCATGTTCCGCCGCCTCGGTCGGGGGTGTGACAGAATGGTATCAGAGCTAAATTGGCTATAAAGAACTCGTATCCTCGAAAGAGGAATACAACTATAGCAACAGGCTTCTAATAAAAGTATTATTATTAATTACACTACTTCTCGACTACTTACGGGTGAGGTGTCTAGTTTGAACTATCGCATGGGTTTTGGATTCAGAACAGCTTTAATGCCAAAATGATCCTGCCCACCGGTACTTCTCATCTGGCCGATCCTTATTTGATAGTCTTGAGGTACAAAACAAAAACTAATAATACTGCAAACCCCACCAACAATATACATAGGAGTTATATATATACTCTGACCCGCGATGAGAACACTATATACAACTATAAATACAATGAGACTAAAACTCTCTAAAACATTTCGTACAAAGTATACTTTTAACATACAATGATATTGTTATAAAGTATAAGTACATACATAGTAGAACAGTGTCATAATCAGAACAATACAAAAGTAATAAGATGAGTTGAACACTACGAGTAGGCCTAGGTAATTATGTAATCATACCTAGGATAGATAGAGCATGATCAACTATATTGGTCCAATGTGTGACTAACATGTACTTAGGAATAATCGTAGTGAACAACAAGTCTAAAAACTTACCAAGATTCATATACGAAGAAACTCTAAAATAGAATATGAAGCTAAAATACTATAGGAATATTTTATAATACTATAGAACCATACATTTAGACACTTTATCTGCCCTTATCCTTGCACAGTCAACCTGATATTTTGATAATACCTGACCAATAACTATTATCGAAAACCTACCATCATTCCTACCAACAGTTTCATTAAACTAATATTGGTAGAAATTCAATCTGAAAGCCGAAGGCGGGCTATGTCACCTGCCAAGTCTTCTGGGTTCTCTTCACTTATGGTCTTGAGAAAATCATGGTTAAAACCACTCATAGCAGAAACAGAAGGCAGAGATTGCTGCTGTGTATGGGTCCCTGATGAAGCTTATTCCCTCTTCTGAACCTTTCTTTTCTTGTAAACTGTAAGAACCCGCGAAAATTTGTAATAAAATGTAAAATAACCGTGTGTAATAGTAAAGCTATGAAAAAGGGCAAATCGGTCTTTTGCCATGTTTTGGATCTTATTGTAAAAAAAATATTTTGTGTTTGCGGGGCAATAATATAAGAAATAAAACTTCATGTAATAAAACTTAGATTATGGTGCCAAATTGGAAGAAAAAGAACTAGAGGGTTAGAAGTGTAAATATGGAACTATAAATAGGAGAAATATCTCCATAAGTTCCAGAAATTTTCAGTAGCATCGGGAGGAAGCGAGAGTGTGGGCAGGTTCTCGAAGATTTTGGAAGAGTTGAGCAGAAATCAAAAACTAACTTGAAGACCTTGATTTCCAAGCTATTCAAGGTGAGAATTCCACCCTTATAACTTAATTTAAGCATTTTGGGATTTTGTTGATGGGGGAAACCGGGATGCAGAAGTGGTGTGGAGTTCATGTCACGTTTCCAACTTAGGAAATGTGTTCCAAACATCATTAGAACTCAATTTCACATCTGGAATCGGTTAAAAGTAGGAGGAATTGATGATTTTCCTCAAGAACCCTAAATTAAGAATTTATGTGATTAAGTTGTTTCTATGGGTTAAAACCTGATGTAAACTTAAGGTTTTAGTCATAGAATGATATATATTGGTTTGGTTAAGTATTAAGGACTTAATGGGTCAAAACAGTGGGCTGCAGCACAAAAATCGGGCAAAAACTCGTATGTGCAGCACAGACACGAGTCGTGCACATTTATGCCTAGAATATGCACGAGTCGTGCTTCTCAAAAATGGTCATCTACTATGAGCACGAGTCGTGCTCCCTTATGAAGGAATTATGCACGAGTCGTGCATAATCCCTGATGTCCAAAACGTCCGAAATTTCGTGGAAAATGGTACTAGGCATGTCCGTTTGGCCTATAATTCATACCATAAGTCTAAAATGGTGTGAAAACACGTGGAAAATTATTAAACCGGGAATACGACCTCCCAAGGGTACTGTAGCAAAATACGCGTATTTCGGGAAAATTTACAAATTAAAGGAAGCTATTATAATGAAGGTTGTAGTCTAATTATAACCCGTAGTTGCATAGTATGGCACTCTTGTGCTGTAAAGTTAGTTGTTATATATATGAATTGAATATAAATGTATATCTTGTAAATAATAGGTGGTGGTTCAAATACGGTGAACCAAACGAAGGAAAAAGTAGTGCAAAAGACTAACTGACTCCTAGGTGACTCGAGGTTAGTATTATGTGGATTTTTTAGTACATAACAAAATGAGTTTTATTCAAAATGTTTTGGAGTCAAAGTGGTTTTATGGCTTTAAAAGTATTTTATGAAAAATATGCTTATAATGTGTACAGAAAGATAATCAGAAACACAGTGAACTGATATTGTAATTGGCCCATGATGAGGAGTTGCTTAATATCCGGATAAAGACCACGGCCTGCTGCGGTAGGGGTGGCAAAAAGACACTACTGGGATGGTACCTCCCGTCGCGAAGTAGTTGTCTAATTACCTTGGTAGATTAATCCGTTTCATGCTACTGAGGAAAAAGCTATACGGGTGCGTCTCGTATAAAACCTACGGGTGCGCTCGTAGGAATGTACCATCACATAATAAGGAATACCTATGGGTGCGCTCATAGGAAATAAAATATTGGAAATTTAAGTATAATGTTTTTATTGGGAAACTGTTTTGGGTCTAAACCCATAATGCTCACGAGACATTATGTCTCACGTATTTTTTTAAAAATGCTATGTACTCAGGTAAGCAAGAAGGATGTTAACAGAGTTGGGTGTGGGACCGTAGCTTCTATTGTACAAAGTGTAAAATAAACAGGTTTGAACTATGGTTATGATGCAAATTAGTGATGCCCTGTTTGTAAAAATTTAAGTGGTTTGTATGACTTAAAGTTTGTAATATAAGTTTTTTTAAAAAAAAGAAAAAAATTTGTGTTAAAGTTGGGGTGTTACAATTTGGTATCAGAGCCATTGTTTAAGTGAATTAGGTTGGGTAACCATCCTAGGCTTAAACTATTGGATTAATAGTAAGTAAAGTAGTAGTACTAGGTACTAACTAACGGGGTAGAGTCGGTAATTTACAACGTTGGAATCCACAGAAACCGATGAATCAGGAAGTCTTGTGATAACATCAGAGCCAAAGCATGTAGGTGGTTAAAATAATATTGGGCCCGTATTATTGTAACCACAGGATATGCCTTGGAAATGGTGAAGTCACGAGGGAGCCTGAGGAATTTGGTTGTGGGAATTAGTAGAGAGATACTTGGGAACACAAGTTCCATAGGAAGATCACATGCTACCGCTTTCGAATATATTGATAAACATATTTATGAGAAGTAACAAACGTGAATTTTATTATTTTTATATAGTAAATGGAGAGCGGTGATCATAGCCTTTCAAGTGAGGAACAAGCAGCCAGTCATACTCCATCTCGTGGGAGTATTCCCGTCAACGATGCGGACAATATAGGTGATATGCCAAACCCAATACCGCAACCTCCACCTGTGACTTTGGAGGCTATACAAAACCTTATTAGCAATTTAAAAACAGAAATGAGGGAAGATATGCGCCAAATGCTAAATACACGGCTGGGGGACCCTCGTCCTAATCCTTCTGCTGATGATGCCTCTTGGAGACCAACCAATGGAGATTCCCTTACAGAAGAAGATAGTGTGGGGACAGAAGACAAAAAGAGATATTCCTTCAAAACTTTCCTGGCATGTAAACCAACTGAATACTATGGTAGCTTTGAGCCCAAAGTTACGATGCGATGGATATGGGAGACGGAGCAAGTACTGGAGGTCAGCAAATGTCATGAGAAAGATAAAGTTTATTATGCCTCACGAATGCTGAAAGACGATGTGCTGGTTTGGTGGAATACCTTATACGAGTTGATTGTGAAGGATGTAATTTATAAATGGTCGTGGACCGAATTTACCACTCGCTTGAAGAACAAATATTGTCCCCTTCGGGACATAGAAAAACTTGAAGACGAATTTCTTACTTTAAAGAAGGGGAGTATGACTATTGCTGAGTACACTAAGAAGTTTAGCGATATGCTACCATTTGTGGGCAACATTTACACTACGGAGCGGGCACGAATCAACCGTTACATGAAAGGCCTACCTTGGGAGTATGAATTGGAAGTGAAACGGGCAGAAACAATGGATGAAGCATTTGTAGCAGCAAGGAATGTGGAAGATGTGTGGAAGAGGAGAACAATGGAGAGGCAGGTTTCTGGGGATAAACGTAAATTCAGTGGCGGGAGTAGTAGTTGGAATAAGAAGGGGAAGTCGGTGGTGATGTCGACTAAACAGGGTAGTCGGAAGACGTGTGATAAGTGTGGAAAACAGCATACGGGCGAATGCAAGATGGGAAGCACAGCATGCTTTAACTGTGGAAGAGTTGGTCACAAGGCTAGAGAGTGTACCTACCCGAAACTTAGCGAAGTCGAATGTTTTACTTGTCATGAAAAAGGACACTACAGCTACGATTGTCCGAGGAAAGGTGGTGAAACCATGGTGTCAACTGCACAGAAGAAGACGGAACCCCAGAAAGTAAAGACTCGCGCCTTCCAGCTTACACGGGAAGAAGCAAAAGAGACACAAGACGTGGTCTCAGGTACCTTACTAATTAATCAGATGCCTGCTTACGTATTATTTGATTCTGGTGCTACGTGTTCGTTTGTGTCTCATGAGTTTGGTCTAAAATTCAACATACCGTTAGAACCATTAGATTATGTATGTGAGGTCGAATTGGCAAGTGGTAAGAAGGTGGAGATAAAACACGTGTATCGCGGCTGTGAACTCAGCATAGATGATAAGAAGTTCTCGTTGAATCTTCTTCCGATAGGAGTGAAGACTTTTGATGTTGTCATTGGTATGGATTGGCTTGGGGCCAACGATGCGAAAATTGCATGTGGAAAGAAGATAGTGTCGGTGAAAATTCCGGATGGTAGCAAAGTGTATGTTTATGGTGAAAAACCCAAAAGGATGTCAAGTTTGATTAGTGCAGCGAAATTTAGAAGATGTTTGGTGAAAGGATGCTCATCCTTTCTAGCGTATGTAATAATGGAAGATAAAGCAAAGAAAACAGTAAATGACATTGAAGTGGTGAGAGAATATCCCCTGAGGTATTTCCGGACGATCTACCCGGTTTTCCACCTGAGAGACAAGTAGAATTCCGAATTGATCTTGTACCCGGAGCTTCTCCTATCGCCCGTGCTCCATACTATTTAGCCCCGACCGAAATGCAGGAGTTGATGTCACAATTACAGGAATTGCTTGATAAAGGCTTCATACGTCCTAGTTCGTCACCTTGGGGTGCACCGGTGCTGTTTGTCAAAAAGAAGGATGGTTCGATACGAATGTGCATTGACTATCGCGAGCTCAACAAAATTACCATTAAAAATCGTTACCCGTTACCACGCATAGACGACCTGTTTGACCAATTGCAAGGTGCTTACTATTTCTCTAAGATTGACCTTCGATCTGGTTACCATCAAGTACGCGTAAGAAACGAAGACATTGAGAAGACTTCTTTCCGCACTCGATACGGGCATTATGAATTTCTGGTCATGCCTTTTGGTTTGACGAATACCCCGGCAATTTTCATGGATTTGATGAATAGGGTGTGCAAACCGTTCCTTGATAAGTTTGTTATCGTCTTTATTAATGACATTCTTATCTACTCAAAGAATGCAGAAGAACACAAGAGTCATCTGAGGACGGTACTGGAAGTTTTAAAGAAAGAGAAGTTATACGCGAAATTTTCGAAGTGCAAATTTTGGCTGAGGGAGGTGCAATTCCTTGGACACGTTGTCTCAATCCAAGGCATTAAAGTAGATCCAACAAAGGTGGAAGCAGTGATTAAATGGGAGATTCCAAAAACCCCGACAGAAGTAAGAAGCTTTCTTGGACTCGCCGGGTACTACCGACGATTTATCCAAGATTTTTCACGAATTGCAGTGCCTCTTACGAAACTAACAAGGAAAGGGATAAAATTCGAGTGGGGAATAGAACAAGAGAAAGCATTTGAGACACTGAAAGAGAAGCTATGTGATGCGCCGGTTCTTACCCTGCCGGAGGGAACTGAAGACTTTGTGGTGTATAGCGATGCCTCGAACAGAGGATTGGGTTGCGTACTAATGCAGCGGGGAAAAGTGATAGCGTACGCTTCTCGCCAATTAAAAGAACCAGAAACAAGATATGCAACGCACGATTTGGAATTGGCACTAATTGTGTTTGCATTAAAAATCTGGATGCATTATATATACGGAACAAAGTGCACCTTGTACACGGATCACAAAAGCCTGCAGTATGTATTCTCACAGAAGGAACTTAATATGAGGCAAAGTAGGTGGCTGGAACTGATAAATGATAATGACTGTGAAATCGCTTACCACCCTGGGAAAGCGAATGTGGTAGCGGACGCTTTAAGCAGAAAATTTCACGAAAAGAAAAGTCAAGAAAGGTTGATGCAGATAGAACTGAAATCAAGTCTAATAGAAAGAATTAAAGACGCGCAAAAGCAAGTATTGGAAAGAGGTGACTTAAAGAAGGAAAAGCTGGGAAAGGATTTGGTGTTTGGAGAAAATACTCAGGGATTGAAGACAGTCAGAAACCGCGTATGGGTACCAAAAGCTGGGGGAATCAGAAAGTTGATTCTAGAAGAATCCCATAAGTCAAAGTATTCCATTCATCCAGGAAGTACGAAAACTTATAGGGATCTCAAAGAACAGTATTGGTGGCCGGGAATGAAGAAAAGAATTGTCAAGTATATTTCCAAATGTGCAACTTGTGCACAGGCGAAGGCGGAACACCAAGCCCCGTATGGAAATACTCAACCACTGCAAATTCCAGCGGGGAAATGGGAAGACATACCCATGGATTTCATAGTTGGGTTGCCAAGAACCAGAAGAGGTCATAATTGTATATGGGTCATTGTTGACCGCTTGACCAAGAGTGCAATGTTTTTGGCAATTAAAGAAACTACACAGTTGGAAGCATTGGCACAGATATACATGGATATCCATGGAATGTATTTTCGTAGATATTTTCGTAGATAAATAGCAACGAAAATCCAGTCCATAGCAAAATCGGTAGCAATATAGCAACAGAATTTGATTTCGTGACAAAAACCGTAGTTATTCGTGTGTTCGCTACGGAATTTTCATTTCGTGGCAAATGTCGTAGTAAATTTGCTACGGAAAGTCATTCTGTAGCATAAACCGTAGCAATTTGGCAACAGAAAGGTCTTCCGTAGCACATTTCCGTTGCTATTTGGCTGTTTTCTTGTAGTGGATGAAGTTATAAGACTTCATGGAGCTCCCTTGTCAATTGTGTCTGATAGAGACCCACGATTTACCTCAAAATTGTGGGAGGCGCTACAGGAACGAATGGGGACAAAAATTAAAATGAGTACAGCTTATCATCCCCAGACAGACAGGCAAAGTGAACGAACCATTCAGACCGTAGAAGACATGCTACGATCGTGTGTTTTGGATTTTGGTGGAAATTGGGACGAACACTTGCCATTGGTAGAGTTTTCTTATAACAACAGTTATCATTCCAGTATTGGAATGCCACCATTCGAAGCTCTATATGGCAGAAAGTGTAGAACCCCTTTGTGTTGGTTGGAAGCGGGGGGAGACTAAAATAACTGGGCCGAAAATTGTAAGGATAACAAACGAAAAGATCAAAATAATTCAAGCTAATATGAAAGCTGCTCAAGATAGGCAGAAGAGTTATGCAGACTTGAAAAAGAGACCTTACGATTTAAAAGAAGGTGATTTGGTGATGCTCAAAGTATCACCGTGGAAAGGTGTGGTAAGATTTGGGAAGAGAGGCAAACTAAGTCCAAGGTACATTGGACCTTTCAAGATCCTAAAAAGAGTTGGAGAACAAGCTTTCAAGTTAGAATTACCACATGAACTGAGTGGTATACATGATACATTCCATGTATGTTACCTGAAAAGGTACTTTGGAAAAAGTGAGCTTGTTATTCCGTTGGAAGACTTAAAAGTAGAGGCCCCGAATAAGCTTATAGTAGAACCAGAAGCAATGTTGGAAGTGAGAACCAAGAAGTTGAGAAATAAGGAAATTGACTTAGTCTTAGTCAAATGGAAGCACACCTCGGGTACAGATTTGACTTGGGAGACTTTAGAAGACATGAAGAAAAGATACCCGCATTTCCTGAATTACGAGAAGATTCCAAGGACGGAATCCTCTTAAGGGAGAGAGGTTGTAAGAACCCGCGAAAATTTGTAATAAAATGTAAAATAACCGTGTGTAATAGTAAAGCTATGAAAAAGGGCAAATCGGTCTTTTCCCATGTTTTGGATCTTATTGTAAAAAAAATATTTTGTGTTTGCGGGGCAATAATATAAGAAATAAAACTTCATGTAATAAAACTTAGATTATGGTGCCAAATTGGAAGAAAAAGAACTAGAGGGTTAGAAGTGTAAATATGGAACTATAAATAGGAGAAATATCTCCATAAGTTCCAGAAATTTTCAGTAGCATCGGGAGGAAGCGAGAGTGTGGGCAGGTTCTCGAAGATTTTGGAAGAGTTGAGCAGAAATCAAAAACTAACTTGAAGACCTTGATTTCCAAGCTATTCAAGGTGAGAATTCCACCCTTATAACTTAATTTAAGCATTTTGGGATTTTGTGGATGGGGGAAACCGGGTTGTAGAAGTGGTGTGGAGTTCATGTCACGTTTCCAACTTAGGAAATATGTTCCAAACATCATTAGAACTCAATTTCACATCTGGAATCGGTTAAAAGTAGGAGGAATTGATGATTTTCCTCAAGAACCCTAAATTAAGAATTTATGTGATTAAGTTGTTTCTATGGGTTAAAACCTGATGTAAACTGAAGGTTTTAGTCATAGAATGATATATATTGGTTAGGTTAAGTATTAAGGACTTAATGGGTCAAAACAGTGGGCTGCAGCACAAAAATCGGGCAAAAACTCGTATCTGCAGCACAGACACGAGTCGTGCACATTTATGCCTAGAATATGCACGAGTCGTGCTTCTCAAAAATGGTCATCTACTATGAGCACGAGTCGTGCTCCCTTATGAAGGAATTATGCACGAGTCGTGCATAATCCCTGATGTCCAAAACGTCCGAAATTTCGTGGAAAATGGTACTAGGCATGTCCGTTTGGCCTATAATTCATACCATAAGTCTAAAATGGTGTGAAAACACGTGGAAAATTATTAAACCGGGAATACGACCTCCCAATGGTACTGTAGCAAAATACGCGTATTTCGGGAAAATTTACAAATTAAAGGAAGCTATTATAATGAAGGTTGTAGTCTAATTATAACCCGTAGTTGCATAGTATGGCACTCTTGTGCTGTAAAGTTAGTTGTTATATATATATGAATTGAATATAAATGTATATCTTGTAAATAATAGGTGGTGGTACAAACACGGTGAACCAAGCGAAAGAAAAAGGAGTGCAAATGACTAACTGACTCCTAGGTGACTCGAGGTGAGTATTATGTGGATTTTTTAGTACATAACAAAATGAGTTTTATTCAAAATGTTTTGGAGTCAAAGTGGTTTTATGGCTTTAAAAGTATTTTATGAAAAATATGCTTATAATGTGTACAGAAAGATAATCAGAAACACAGTGAACTGATAATGTAATTGGCCCATGATGAGGAGTTGCTTAGTATCCGAATAAAGACCATGGCCTGCTGCGGTAGGGGTGGCAAAAAGACACTACTGGGATGGTACCTCCCGTCGCGAAGTAGTTGTCTAATTACCTTGGTAGATGAATCCGTTTCATGCTACTGAGGAAGAAGCTATACGGGTGCGTCTCGTATAAAACCTACGGGTGCGCTCGTAGGAGTGTACCATCACATAATAAGGAATACCTATGGGTGCGCTCATAGGAAATAAAATATTGGAAATTTAAGTATAATGTTTTTATTGGGAAACTGTTTTGGGTCTAAACCCATAATGCTCACGACACATTATGTCTCACGTATTTTTTTAAAAATGCTATGTACTCAGGTAAGCAGGAAGGACGTTAAAAGAGTTGGGTGTGGGACCGTAGCTTCTGTTGTACAAAGTGTAAAATAAACAGGTTTGAATTATGGTTATGATGCAAATTAGTGATGCCCCGTTTGTAAAAATTTAAGTGGTTTGTATGACTTAAAGTTTGTAATATAAGTTTTTTAAAAAAAAGAAAAAAATTTGTGTTAAAGTTGGGGTGTTACAATAACAGCCTTAAAGGCAGCTTGCCTCAATCTCTTTGTGGTATTTGTTATCTTCGAACTGGAACCCTCGACTATTGCTCTTTTCTCATTCTCTAGACCAAGTATTACGTCTGCTCTACTAGGATTATTATCCAATTCCTTTTGCATAAATACTTTCAGTCATTACAATCTCATGGTATTAAAATTGTGGAGAAAGAAATACAATTCTTAACCTAAGTATGGTTAATAAGAGTTTGTAGACTCATAATCTGTCGTCGAGGCCAACTTTTGATGCCTAACTTCCTACAACGTTGCTTCAACTGTGTTGATCTAATGTTGAGTTCCATTGCAGCTTGCAAAATGGGCTTGTCAAAATGCATGGATATTGTTTCCTTACTCAACGCATGTCTAGAACCACATCCACTGCCAATTACTGTGGTTCTTTGACTCAAAGAATTAAATGCGGTTGTACTATTATAATTCGGGATTATTTGAGCATGATCCTGATTTGCTGATCCAAAGATAAACTTTGGTTCAGTAAAATTAGTACTTGTTGTCGGTAGTAATGGTTGATTTTCAACCATGAACCCAGGATTTTTAAATCCCTGTAGATTCATTTGAATCATCTAAAGGTGATCCTGATATTGAAAACCACCCTTAAACTCAGGATTCGCTGAAGCGAACCCGATAGTGTCATCATGGATCGACTGTATTTGATCCTGATTTTGAATGTGAGTTAGAAACCCCTGATTTGTTAGATCTACTCTACTATGCAGTATGGGCACGTTCATGCTTAGATTATCATTAGTAAGATCATCTACGAATGGATCTGTGTATAACGTATGTTAGATAATCAAACAGAACAAACATAAAGCTTAACAAAATGACTTAACCTGGAAGTATATATTGAGATTGCCCAACAGCAATGTCTTCATTTAAAGGCAGTGGATCTTCAGGGAGAATACCCATCAGAGGAAAAACTTCATGATTATCTTGAAGTTGATCCAGCGGTAATATATCTGGAAAATCTATACCTCACATAATTTAAAACAAAAATCAAAACGCTAGAGAAAGGAATAAGAAATAAAAAGGAGTTTAGGATACTATAATTACCAAACTCCAGTGGAGGTATCTGATTAAACGATAGGGAGGTACCCTCTTCCCTTAAGAAATTTAACTCAGTGTCTGAAAAATTTTCCATAGGAGATCTGTTTTCCATACCTCGATTTGGAAATATGAGATTATATAAGAATAAACTAGTAGTAAAAAAAATGAGACTGAAAAGAATCTTAGATACAAATGATGATACATACCCGTTTATATAATATCTTACAGTTAGAACTGAAAGGACAACCCCCATTATTACTACCGAAATTCAAAACATCTATAGTAGGTGCGACATTTCCATTACCCTAAGTGCCATTTTTTTCAACATTCGCTGCTTAAATCCGATAAGGACAAGATAATGAAAAGACTTTTTTTTAATAAAAAAATGTATATCTCTTGATAGTGGAAATAGTTCAAAGAATTTTCAGTACTTATTTAAAAATGTGAATTTTGATGTGAAAGGTGGATTTCTTAGGACACGGAGTCAGCAAGGAAGGGATACATGTGGATCCCTCCATGTAACTCCCATTTTCCTATCTCCAAATTACACCAACAATTACTCTAATAACCAAAAGTGTTTAATAATGTAATCAAAGTTAAGAAACAAAAGCACAAGCAGTTATCATAAACACGATTACTTAATACAAATATGTCCCAAAACTAGGTTACAAAAGACAATTTTTTACAAAACTATACAATAGAGCATGCCATAGTTCACAAAAAGTCCAAAAGTCTTGCCCCAAGTTAAGTCATTCATCCCTCTGCAATCTTCTTGCCCCTGTCACCCATAATACATACAACATAACCATTTTTATGAGCTAACTAAGCTCAATGAGAAAATAATTAAGACTTAGTAAATCATTTCATCATTTCTCAACGACTACTAAAACAAAACATCATTGATCTCAATCTCTTTAATTATCCCAGTCACTTAGAGTTCTCAATCACACCAAGTACTCATTTATGATAGGAAATTCTCAACCTTGTATAACTCGTACAAATTGATTATCTTAATCAATTAAGATTTACAGTTAATTCAATTATATCATAATATAATCATAAATAATGAATTAGAACTACTCATCTGGCATAGGTGCATCTCGATGTCCACCTGTATCTTACGTACTTCCTTCCATCCTACGAGTATCAACTGTAAAATGAAATCACATATCATATCTTAAACATCCTCAGGCATTTCCAGAATACTTAACTCAAATGATTAAGAAATAAATAGCTAATACAAATCACAATTAGTGAATATCATATGCTATCAAACCGAAACCCCCAATTTCACGGTTTTACCAAATCAATCGTTAAAACATCACAATATTCGCAACGAGGACTCAATACAACATATATTAGCAATCCACTAACAACACATGAGTTGAATTGAAGCATACTTTCAGATTTGGACATCTAGAGTTTGAAACCCTAAAACTCAAAATAACTAACCTTGTGAATTAAGAACTAGAGAACGCATTTCGGGTGTTAAATCCAACCTCCACAAAGTTTTACTACACAAAATCCTTGATCAAAATGACCAAATTTCGCACCTTTTGCTATGAAAATAACCTAGGAGGATTTTGGTTCGTAAATGGGGTAAATGAGGAAAGCTGTCCAAATAACCCCACTGAAGCAGGTTAGCGACACTAACCTTTAAAGTTAGCATCGTTAACTTTTAAAAATCCGACCCGTGCTTCGAAACCCGACTCGTGTAAGTCCACTTGATGCTACTGGATGCTACAGTAACTGAAACACGACCCGTGTGACTTCTACACGATCGAGCAGAAGTGTTATGTTATGAAATAATTTCGGGACGAAATTCCTTTAACGGGGAGGTAATGTGACATCCCGGAAATTTATACCTAGAACTATAAACAGTAATTCACCGCAAACCTCTTTATAACCAAACCTTTTGAGCTTCAATGCATACTTTGGAAAATATAGTGTCATTGCGATTAAAATAAGATACGAGATGAAATCTTACTTCCTATAATGGAATATCTCAAGCACAAACTGAAACCCTAGTTAATACGTCTGAAAAACTGAAAATAAGTATTAACCATTTGTGAAACAAAACAAGCAATCTAACCTCAGAGTACATGTTTCCCTAATTCCGGAAATATAAATAACATTCAAAACGGAGCTCATATGCAAAAGTTACGACTGTTATAAGAAAACAAGCCAAAACAAACCAGTGTAACACTGATTTTCTTTAACTACATAAATCGTTTCGATCCGTTGAGGCACTTGCGCACCTCATATGGAAATTCCGAGAACATTATTGGACTCAGACTATGGTCTATTATTAGATTCCATACTCAAAATATTTTTAGTAAAAATATTTATAAAAGTCAACTAATCGGATACTGCGGATAAATGAACGCAATATTTAAACGCGATTTCCCGATGTTCTGCAACTCGAAAAAATTATCTTTTTAGGTTTCTAGAATCAGTGCACTCGGCTCGACAATTCTCCGGTCTAAAAAATAATACTAATTATAAAATCGGAAAGCATAGCGTAATGATTATGTAAGCGCTTACCTCGTGAATAGTGACGTGAATAGTGACGAATAGTGATTTTCAACCCTATAAATAAGATGCATCTTCTTCATTTATTTTCACCAATTCACCAAGCATCTAGCTTTCTTCCTCTCTCCATTTGCCCCTTTTCCGCTTAAGTCTTCGTTGGTGTTATTTCGCGGTGTTTCTCGAACGCGATTATTCTCGAATCTAAGCTGAATTCACGCTTCAAAAGTGAGTGTTACGGCCCCTTTGTCTATGTTTTTATATATTATTGGGGAGAATACATGTGCAATATAAACATTTACCAATTTCATATCAAGTTTTATAAATGTTATTATAGCTTTATAAAATGTTTTCAATAAGCGAGTACTGTACACTATTACGTATATACTTATCAACATACTTGGCTTTTATAACAAAAACCATTTTGGGATGAGACTTGTCTATCCTACATTTATCAATGGCTTAGATAGTGAGACACTATTCATAACTAAGTAGAAATACCTAGACCCCACACTACTATAACCGTTAATCAAGCAGAGCGAGATACATATGTATAGATCTATACGGGTTGACACCCCCACCTATGGTTGTTAGCTACAACTTCGACTTGCAAATCGATGTAGGTGATACTTATCTTTTTCATTACTACGACGTCCATGAAGCGTTGTAGGGGGTACATTTCAGTCGAATAGCTCGGTTATAGGACTCAACTATAAGCATTGATGGTTTTCTCATAAACATACATATCATTTATAAGTATGGTATTACTTATGGTTTTCAAAAACTCTATACAATTCATTTATAAGTATGGTATTACTTACGATTTTCAGCAACTCTTTACAAACTCATTTACAAGTATGATTATACTTACAAAAGGAATACTTTTAGTTATTTTAAAAGTATCAGTGCTGTGTTTAGCAGAAAACCTGTAACTCTCACCAACCTTGTGTTGATCCTCAAAACTACATGTATTCTCAGGAAATCAATGAGACTTTCAGAAGATGGAAATCTTCACGGATTTCAGGCAACCTAGTTTTGTTATATTTGTTAAGGCATTTCATGTACTCTACTATTATTATTTGTAAGAACCATGTATTCAAACTTCAAGATGAAATAAAACTATCCTTTGGTTTATTGTTGTACTTGTACTGTATATTCAATTGCCTGTGATCCAAGAACTTAGTCGCACAGCCCGGCATGTTCCGCCGCCTCGGTCGGGGGTGTGACAGTTTCTGATCCCAGGAAAGGTATGGAGTGAAACCCTAGCCGATGACCGACACGGGTTCGGCTAAGCCCCGTAACTATGCGGAGATAGTCGCGACGCGTAGGGTAAGAAGCCACGCCATGGCGAGCGGCTGTTTGACCCAAAAGCTTAGTTTCGACCAGTGTTGGTTACCAAATGTGGGGACTGACCTTAGGCAAGTCTATAGAAGTTTAGTCAGTGCTTGACATGTTGTGTATGTGGGATATAGGTGTGTGGGCGAGCTAAGTGTGGATATTAAAGTATATCTGTGCGGTTTCGAATCAGGTGAGTATCCTCACGTTACTATATGATGTTGCATGCTAGGCATCTTGTGTGTTATTTACAGTTATATGATTTGCTCTATATCTGTGGTTATTTGTTGTTGGGCTCAGTACTGATGCGTGTCCCCTCGTAGCTGTTGTATGGCGAGTTGGACTATTGCCTTGTCCCATAGCTGTTGTATGATGGGCTGGGCCATAACCGGGAACCCATAGCTGTTGTATGATGGGTAGAACCTTCCCGTGTCCATAGCTGTTGTATGATGGACGCCCGTAGCTGTTGTATGGCGGGTAGGGTCGGGTCGTTCTCGAGGATGGGTTGTTTAATGTGTGGGCATGTATGGTAATTTGTGGACTCACTAAGCTTTAAGCTTACCCGTTGATTTTATAACATTTCAGGTATTTCAAATGACAAAGGGAAGGGCAAGGCGTGACGGCAGCGCATCGCATACAAAAGACTTATTTTGATGAACTATATTAGTATTTTCAAATGTTTCCGCTGTTGGTTTAAGTAATATGTGAACAGTTTTACTTTTTGGAATAAATATTTTATTGGAACCTTGATAATAAATGAATTTTAGAAATTTTGAAATTGGGGCGTTACATTTTATATCGACTTATAATAAAAATAGTTATTTCAATATTGGTGTAAGTCATCCAAATCAATTTCGTGCGTGATATATATCTTTTTTATCTTAAACTCTATTCAATTGAAACTCTCATTTCTTCAACTTTCTGGTATTTAACTACTATATTAATTTATTTAAATACTTAAACTCTTTGTATTTTAACTAATTAACTACTACAACCCATTTTTTTTTAACTTATGGTATTTAATTGTTACTTATGATGTCTTGGTTAATGTAAAGGTATATATAATTCACATAATTAGATTAGATCGTTAGAGTTTGGAAATTAAGATAGAGGAAAAAATGACTTAAGAACACTCAAATATACTTTGAACGTTCCTGTTTATTTATACTAAAATAGCAAGTTGAAATTTTTCCTAATAATAAGTGTAATATAAATATACTCATATATTTTTATTAAATATTTATCAATCAAATGCTTTTTTATCCAAAAAGTTGAAATACTATATATGTTAATTTGATTGAAGTATTATTTTAATAATACAATATGTCAATATTTCAATTCTTAAGTACTAATTATTTATCGATTCGAAGCGTACCTCACAAAATTATTAAATGATATTATTACACTTATGAATCACACGGAAAATGATCAGCAACAATACGTCTCTCATAAACTACATATATGTTATTATTACTATCTTTTGCTTTTATTTTTGAGATAATTATTTAAATGTAGTTGCTTATATTTTTAATGTTCACCCGTCTATAATAAGTGACTTACAAAATATGATTATGTTTTTTGTTGGAATTTTGGATGATAAATTATTATTGATACATATGATATGATCGATTTATATTTTTTTTTGCATATTTTGTTAAAATCTCAAGTGTTTATGTTCATATTAGATATGTCCATGTATTTTGTCCATATAAGTTTACTCCTACGCAACGTACGGGAATACGCTTAGTATCTTATAAAGGAAGCATTTTGACTTCAACCACAATCATTTGAAACTTACAGAACTTTTCATTTTCTTTCTTAATCTATATCTATATTCTATATTCTATATATCTTATAAAAGAAGCATATTTCCAAGCACGACATTGATTTGAAACTTCCATGTCTTTTCATATTTCCAATGATTCCTTAAGATATAAACATACTTTTTTTCTCTTTGTCCCACATTGAATCACATACATATATGACCTTCAATCTTTCTCTTATATAATACCAGTTAGTTGCTTCCACTATCTATCAAGTTTGATCATAATATAACTTTCAAGTATACTATTAGTGATCATTTTATCATAAAACAAGTATTTATCGCAAAGTTTTAAAATATTCTACTAATTTTTTTCAACTTTTTGAAGTATTGAAACTCAAAAATGAAAATTAAAATTACTCAAAACTTTTAAAAATCTGATTACATTGAAAGTTTATGTCTTTTGTAAAAAATGAAAGCGGTGTAAACAATTTTCGACTCAAACGTATGCATATACATAAAAGTTTCATTCGTGAACTTTTTAAATATCTCATATAAAAAGAGAATTTAAAACAATGTGATTCAACATTAATAATTTATCTTTTATCATATTATTTTGATTTTTTTCTTTGTCCCATATTGCTTCACACATGTATCTAGCCTTTCATATTTCCCTTATATGATCCCACTAATTTGATTACATTATCCATCAATCTTAATCATAAAATGACTTTTTAGTATGTTGTACTAAAAAATGACAATGATGTTGACGTTTTTTTGATTTACCGCGATATATGTACATAAATTGTTTGAATAACAAGCGTTTAAGCATTGTTCAAACAAACTAAGTTGAACAACTGTGTGTGTATGTATATATATATATATATATATATATATATATATATATATAGAGAGAGAGAGAGAGAGAGTTAGGTTCTATTGAGAATTCAAAAAACCATGAGATCGTGAGAACCAAATCTGGTTCATTAGATCAGAAAAATAAATGGCTAATATGAGTTATGGCAATTTTGTAATTAAGTGGAAATAAAAAGGTTTCTTTTCTATTTGTTAGTTCCGATTAGGGGTATAATTGGTATCAAATTAGAGTCTAGCAACTAGTCACGAAATTTACGCCCCTAAAATCACGTAACTCTCATTCTCTCTCTTTATCTCTCTATCTCTCTCCTCTAAACCTAAAATCATTTACAATTATCTCAAAAAATTGCCTCCGGTGAGACGTATGTGCATATGTACATACACGTATGTGCATAAATGCATATGTGCATATGTACATAAATGCATATGTGCATATGGACATAAATGCATATGTGCATATGTGCAATAACGTGTGTATATGTGTATAAATGTGCATATGTCTGTTCAAATGTGAGTATATATGCAAAAACATATATGCATATGTGTATTAAACGTATGTGCACATATGCATATGTATATCAATTTGTTCATGTACACATGTATACATATTTTGCATATATATACATAAATAGATGTGCATTTGTTCATATGCGTATATACATGTATGTATTTATTTTAATGTTTTTGAATATATATTTATATCAATTTTTATTAACGTTCTCGCAGATTTTGAAGAATTTATCTAGCAAATTGAAAGAGTGAAAACTGAAAAATGAAGATATCATAAATTATCGTTGTATTTTGTATATTTTTTGTATGTAATGTTCAAAACAGTTGTATATTGTTGTTTCTAATAAATTGGTAGTATGATATCCGAATATTATGAAATACGAATATTTTTTGTGTGTTTTTTACGAAATGTTATTAAATATGCATGTATGCATCCCTGAAAAATGTAATGTAAAAAGTTAAATATGCATTTATGCATTCTACTAAAAAAATGCACTACTAAAAATTTGATTATGCATATATGCATTCTATTAAAAAAAAAAACACCTGCGAACATGTATATATGCACATGCAAATAAAAAAATTATGTCTTTTAAATTCCAAAAATCTAATTAAAAAAATAAAATTTTATTTTTTTTCAAATTCCAAAAACATCTGATTTTAAAAAAACGAAAATTTGATTTTTTTTTTAAAATTTGAAAATTCAAATCTAATAGGCTTGATTTTAGGAATGGTTATTTTGTTGCCAAAAATAAAAAAATCAAAATTAAATGAGATTTTTGGTAAATGACTATCATGCCCTTTTATGATCTAAGCAATCAGAATGAGTTCTCAAGATCTCATGAATATTTGAGTTCTCAATAGAACCTAACCCAGGAAAAAACTTCAAATTGGTCCAAAATTGACTAAGGACAGAAGCAAGCTACAAGCATTAGCCAATCCAGCCGATTCCGAATCGACCAATTTCGGGGTAGGGGCTAGCCCATGGTGCGGTCAGCTATGATATACTCAATTTCTTAGGATTCAATACCAACTTTCAATTCAGCCCCCATGAACTATCGAACTCCGCTGTCCAAATTGTTGCTGCTATCAAGACCAGTATCAAACTGGGATTGCCTCTCTTTCAGCAGGCCTTTTCTTTGGTAGGTAACATCGCCACACTGAGAGACACGAAAGCGCAGGTAACGCCAGTTGGCGAAGTGGCGCTAAAACAGTTTACTTCCACAACTTCTCTTTTATCTGAACAATTACTATTGATGAACCGTCGTGAAAGAGGAGGGCCCATCCGTGAAAACACAAAGTTATAAATTTTTGCTTTTGCCACTTATGATCATTCAGAACCCGCTAAGGGCTTCTTCCCTCATTCTCATCAAATTGGGGTACTGAGAGTGTCGCATTCAACCAAGAGCGAACACTTTGATCCCCAAGCACTTACTAGATCGATTGAAAGAAGCCTTCGATGATGAAATGGATCCTCCTAGGTATATATCAGATTTATCTCCTATCCTGTCCGGTCGTTGTGGCAAGCGAGAAAGGGAGTTAATAGATTCAATGGACTGGGTAGATTCTTTCGATTCTTCAATGAAAGCCTTCATGAAAGCATTGAGAAGGAAGGACGCTTTCAGAGACTTCAAAGGAGATTTTTAGGAAGGAGACTCGACCTTAGGGAGAGAAAATCCCTTTTTCTCAATCTCGAAAGTGACGAAGTTGCTTTGACTACAGAGTGTGGTCTTCTGCGGAATTACCCAATTCATGGGGGGAATCATAAGCTTATCCTCAGAAAAGAGTGCAGCTGTCAAAGTGAAAAAGGGTTCATATTATACGGAAAGCGCAAAGTGCATTATTAATTAGTAGTCAATTTATCGTGAAAACATATTTTTATCTCATAGTTTGAATAGATTTTACTATTTTGTTTTAGCTTCTAAAACATTGAAACTAAAAAGATGAATATTAAATTGGGTTAAAAACTATTAACAATCTATTAGATTGCAAGTTCATAGCATCATAGTTTAACATGTGGTGACAACGTTCATAACATTTTTCGATTTAATAAGATTTTTATATATATAAAATTTCAAACTATAAATGTTTGAACATCATTCAAAGTTGAAACATATTTATTTATCTGCATAATAAATCTTATAAGAAAGGCTATTCAATCAATGTGGATGAACTTTTATAATGTATCACATTAATTTGAATACTTTTAGAAAAAAATAGAGGTGAACATCGATGGATACCCATCCAAATTTTACAAAATCATTCTTAAAGGTCGAACCAATGGTTTAACCGTTTTCTAATCCAGTTACAATCAATAACACAAAAGAAAAAATATATGAGGGAAATAGTTTTCGCCTCTTTACTTATAAAGACTTGCTTTCCCTTGGAATTTGTTTATTAAACTATGTGGGATGAGAAATATATTAGCCTCTTTACTTATAGATGTTTGATTTCACTTTAGTTGTGTTTGCTAAGTGATGTGGGATAAGAAAACGAAAGAAAATAACACACTATAAAAGAAAGTTTGATCCCACATCGTCATGATAAACCAATTTAAGAAAAAAATTTATTCTATAAATAAATGTCCTCCTCAAAGTAAAACAATTATATAAATGATTAGTCTTTATTGTTGGAAACATTTTCAAATATTAAATTTCAAAAAAATATATAGTAAAAGTTTTGTATATTTTATTTTAATGACTTCGAACTTTAAAAATACAGCGGGTCGATCTTGATATGAACTATGTATTCATTCATCAGTTGCACGAAACAGCATGCACCATACTATATAATCAAATTTTAAACTTTCGTGATACAATTTGTGCTTTTCAAAATCACAAATCGCATAATTGGTGCGATGTGCGGTTTTGACTATATATCGTACGGTAAACACCATTGAAATATATCTCTATTCTTATCAATAAAAGCGTATTATTCAAACTATTTGAGTGGCAATGAAAGCGTTTGCAAAACTATAGCAAAATACATACAATATCCCTCAATTTTATCAATGCACAAAGTGTAGGTAGATGATATTAAAATCATGTAGTTTGGGATAACTATTTATCTTGAACCATATTAATTCTAATTTTATTTCATGAATTGTATTCATTTATTGTAATTTTTACAGTTTTTTGTCTTCTAAAAATTTGATACATGTATCTATTATCATATAATTGAAAATAATAAAGACATTTTATATAAACTTTTTAAAAATGGTATGATAATAACATGTATTTGTCTATATTTTAACAATATAATTTCTTTTTGCGCAACACGCGGACATTCGCCTAGTATCTTATAAATTAAGCATTTTTACTTCAACTGTAACACCCCAATTTTTATATAATAGAATAGATAAACGAATTCCACCCCAAAGTAATACTAGTAACAAATTAAAACTCCTAATATCATCTAGCAATAGCGGAAGCGATAAAATAAGACAAACTTGTTGATTGGCGAGCATTGGGTGTTACGTCTTCGTGAAACTTCTAAGTCTTCATACCGTCTAATCCTTCTCCTTCCTTTTTCCACTGCTACTCGCTAAGTTGTTTCCTGGGTTGCGCACATTAAAATTCTAACTGGGTAAGCCTAGGGCCTAGTGAGTTCGTGTTGCACATAGATGTCCATCAAAGTAAAAAAAAAACAAATAGTTTTAACAACAAATCATATAAGCGGATAACACCCAATGTCACAATTTAGGGGAACGTTTAATTATCCAGAGAAAGAACCGAAGGCCCGTTTCCCTTCCCACTTGGCACAACACACCCTTATGCTCAAGCATTTGAATATACAAGGAAGTGAGTAAATATTCTCAATTCCCATCCCCGTCGTTTGCAATACATCCGTCATGCTCACGACTAATAAAACACCCCGTTCCCACTAAATGCGACACAACCTAAATAAGAAAACACAAATACGTTTTCATGCATACTATCAACGGATCATAAAATAAACGTATAATAACTACATTTTACATGAAAAAACATTTTGTGCAAGCAACCACAGAACACGAAAAAAAACTCACTTGGGTAATGCAGCCCTTAGAGCAAGCTTGGTTCTACTAAGTGATCTCCTTAATTGCTAAAAGACCTCTAAAAACTTCACAACTTCCTTCTTCGGTTTCACCTTCGATTCATCACCGTTTCTTGTGATTTCTGAGTGCCTTTCACTCTATTTTTTTGTGCTATTTATAATGTCCAAGGTTGTATGAGACCCTATTAATTGCTCGAATTTACTCCATCATCAAGATGATAGTTTTTTTTATATAAATACTCATAATTTCCTCTCCATTAAACCTAATTACTCCTAATTAATATTCTTAATCATTGACATAATAACCTAATAAGATTTTATTCATTAATATTATATATATTATTTTTGAGTTATCACAAACTTCCCCCCTTACAAAAATTCCATCCTCGAAATTTCAATAAATACGAGTATTTAGCCTTCATGTCTCGTCATATCCGACTTTTTATCTGCTGACCGATTTCCCTTTGTCTACTGTTTGTTACCCTTGTTCTGAGGATAGTTTGACCGGATATGGTCGGGGGACCCGCACCCATGACATACTTTCCCTGTCTTACATTCTGTAGCAATGTATTCTGTCTTCCCACATTTGTAGGAAGTCCTCTAGTTCATCGTGCACTCCCTTTTATGATAACGATTGCATTTGGAACACTGCATAATCCCAGAACTTTGGTCACCACTACGATCCTGGCCTGAATTCTTCCCCTTCCTAGAATCGTTATCCGTACCTTCCCACTTTCTTTTCTCTGAAGCCCTGTCCTCACCTTGACGATTCTTTTCTCGTTCTCAACTTTATGCAGCGTCTACAGCCGACTGAAAGGTACTTGGACTTTAGATCTCTACAAACTCTTGAATAGATGTTTTTAGCCGCCAAATGTACTGTTCCACCCTTCTTTCCATGGTAGCTACATAGAATTAAGCAAATCTAGCTTTCTCGATGAACTTGGTGGTGTACTCTCTTACCGTCATACTACCTTGTTCCAACCTCAAGAACTCCTCTTCCAATTGCTTGATCGTTGTACGAGGGCAGAACTTCTTCATAAAAATATCTTTGAACTCATCCCATGTCATTCTCCTTGCTTGATCAGCACCCCTTGTTACTTTCTCCATTTGCCACCAGTATAGAGCTTCCCCCTTAAGCATCATTTCAGCATATACCACCTGATCTTCATCCGTACATTTACTTGTATCAAATGTTTCTTCGATTTCCGTGACCCACCTCGATGCTATGATAGGGTCAATTTCCCCCTCAAACGCTGGTGGTTTGCAGGTCATGAAGGTCTTGTAAGTACAACTTCGTCGCTCGTGCTAAGCATTTGATCTTGACGGCTGGGCAATACTAGGCTCATGGTTTGAGACCGGTGTGCTATGCTCGTACCCGTAGTCATCATCACCCACATTATCATCATTGTTCACATTAAGTATTGCATCACGAGCTTGAGCAATTACGTTCGGTAAGTTAGCTTGTATAGCCTGAGCAATCTCATGAGCTAGTTCCTCCCTGGTTATCACATTTGTTGCACGGCCTCACCCCCGACCTCTACCACGACCGCAGTTGGAGTTAGAGCTTCTATAGGCTGATGCTGTAGGTATCGGTGCTGTGCCAGCTCCCCGACCTCTACCTCTACCCCTTCCTCCTCCTCTTCCTTGACCACGCCCATGGCTTGCAACAAAATTCAAAGGAGCCTCCGACACTCCTCCTGGCAGCGTGACGTTCGCTCCCGTAGGAACATGTGATCCCTCTGGGGTAACCCTAGTGAACCTCCCAGATCTCTGTGAAGACATATCGACTATATATCAAGGTTTCAACACAATAAGGATAGAATTCACACGATTTATTTTATTCCAACTCTTTCAGAATAACAACTAGCGAAAAGAAGTCTAGGTTAACCTAAGAGTTACTTCGCCCCTCTCGTCTAAGCTTAGGCGTTTATGGAAAACACCTAATCTGCTTAAACAATGCTCTGATACCAATTTGTAACACCCCAATTTTTATATAATAGAATAGATATACGAATTCAACCCCAAAGTAATACTAGTAACAAATTAAAACTCCTAATATCATCTAGCAATAGCGGAAGCATAAAATAAGACAAACTTCTTGATTGGTGAGCATTGGGTGTTACGTCTTCGTGAAACTTCTAAGTCTTCATACCGTCTAATCCTTCTCCTTCCTTTTTCCACTGCCACTCGCTAAGTTGTTTCCTGGTTGCGCACATTAAAATTCTAACTGGGTAAGCCTAGGGCCTAGTGAGTTCGTGTTGCACATAGATGTCCATCAAAGTAAAAAAAACAAAGAGTTTTAACAACAAATCATATTTAAGCGGATAACACCCAATGTCACAATTTAGGGGAACGTTTAATTATCCAGAGAAAGAACCAAAGGCCCGTTTCCCTTCCCACTTGGCACAACACACCCTTATGCTCAAGCATTTGAATATCCAAGGAAGTGAGTAAATATTCTCAATTCCCATCCCATTGCAATACATCCGTCATGCTCACGACTAATAAAACACCCCGTTCCCACTAAATGCGACACAACGTAAATAAGAAAACATAAATACGTTTTCATGCATACTATCAACGGATCATAAAATAAACGTATAATAACCACATTTTACATGAACAAACATTTTGTGCAAGAAACCACAGAACACGAAAAAAAACTCACCTGGGTAATGCAGCCCTTAGAACAAGCTTGGTTCTACTAAGTGATCTCCTTAATTGCTAAAAGACCTCCAAAAAATTCACAACTTCCTTCTTCGGTTTCACCTTCGATTCATCACCGTTTCTTGTGATTTCTGAGTGCCTTTCACTCTATTTTTTGTGCTATTTATAATGCCCAAGGTTGTAACCGATGAGACCCTGTTAATTGCTCGAATTTACTCCATCATCAAGATGATAGTTTTTTTATATAAATACTCATAATTTCCTCTCCATTAAACCTAATTACTCCTAATTAATATTCTTAATCATTGACATAATAACCTAATAAGATTTTATTCATTAATATTATATATATTATTTTTGAGTTATCACATCAACCACAATCATTTAAAACTTACAAAACTTTTTACTTTCTTTCTTGATTACACACTAAACTCATTTATCATTCTAATTTCAATATTAAGTCTATGATTTTAAACAGAATATACTTAATTTATTACTTTAGTTTGGTTGTAAATATTATATTTTTAATTCTATCAGTATATAGTTATCAATATAAAATTCTTACTTTTTTCATTCAAAACTAGAAAACAAAATATCAAATGAAGTTGGAAAAATATGTTCAAATACTACTTTTAAAATGATAAAAAAAAACATAACATAATATTCATGAAAACAAACTCATCTATAACTCTAATTTCAATGTTAATTGTATGATGTTTAACAAAATATACTTAATTTATTAATTTAGTTTGGTTGAAAATATTATCATTTAAATTATATAAATATATAGTATTCAATCTAATATACTTATTTTTTTAATTCAAAATTAAAAACAAAATATCAAATAAACTTTGATCATTTTGTTTAAATACTACTTTATTAAATGATTAAAAAACTATAATATAATGTTCAATGAAAAATCTAAACTGAAATATGAAATTAAAAAAAAAATTTGACGAAAATTGTTTTTCTAATAATGATAATTCTCAAAAGAGTTAGTTATCTATTGATTATAATAATAAAAATTGCATTAACATATTAATTGGTTAATTTGAAACCTAAATGATTCTTCATGTTTTAAATTATGAGAAAATGACTAAAATAGCCTAATCCCTTAGGAGTTTGCCTCAAAATAGCCAAAAAATCGGGTCCTGCCTCGAAGTAGCCAACGAAAACGCAGGCCACAAAAGGCGGCTGCGTTTTCGTCCCCTTTAGCTGCGTTTTAACCTTCGACGCAGCCATAAGCTGCGTTTTCGTGGCTATTGGCTGCGTTTTGGTCCCTTTGGCTGCGTTTTGCTTGGTTAGACCGGGTTTATAAACCCAAAAAAAAAAAAAAAAAAAATTTTCGATCCCGTAAACGACAAACGCTCTGAAATGGCTTCGCAAGATTTCTCCTCGTGGAAACAGGTACGTGTCAAATTTCATGTTCATTATTTGTATTAGTTATCGATTTAGTTGTTAGATTATTTGATTGTACAAAATATTATGCACAATGTACAAGTTTTCAATGCACAAAAAACTGGGTTTATGAGTTTAGGGGAGGAAAACGCAGGCCATGGGGAGGAAAACGCAGGCTTTGGGGAGGAAAACGCAGGCTTTGGGCTTATCTGCGCAATCCTCTGGGGTTTGCCCAGAGGAAAACGCAGCTAAGGGCCTTTATCTGCGTTTTCCTCAGAGGAAAACGCAGATAAAGGCCCTTAGCTGCGTTTTCCTCTGGGCAAACCCCAGAGGATTGCGCAGATAAGCCCAAAGCCTGCGTTTTCCTCCCCAAAGCCTGCGTTTTCCTCCCCATGGCCTGCGTTTTCCCTCTGGTAGCTGCTTTGGGGTCGTTTTTTTTCCGACATTTACACTAACGTTGTTTTTACCGACATTTTCCAGCATGCTGATAAGACAACGCCACCGGAAATTAATTTGAAAGGCACGGGAAATAAGATACGGGAGGTGGTAGATCGTCTAACACCACCGCAACGGGCAATATTCGCTACCACCGTATTCGCGCCTCATGGCGATGCTCCTGTTGCGAAAGGGGACCCGCTACTGTGCAGCTATATGTTCATGCACGAAATCCGGCCCCAAAACGAAAACGACGGGAAGGGACAGCTTCATTTTTTACTGGGAAATAGCTACTTGTCGTATGGAGCCGAAGAATTCTGTTTGATAACGGGATTAAAATTCGGTCGGGTTGCGGGATCTAGACGGTTAATGAAGAAGGTCCAATCAACATTTGTCGAACGCGTTTTCGGCGAGCGGATGAAACCTGCGGATTTGGCAACGGGCGATCTACACACCGTTATATTACAATCACGTTTTCGTGAACTATCTGACGAGGACGCCGTACGGTGTGTATTGTTATACATTTTGTGCGCCGGTTACCTTTCAAAAG
>CM042015.1:67506768-67539268 GCA_023525715.1 Cichorium intybus | reverse complement strand
GTATTATGCCTTCAAATTTCTTCCCTAACGCTAGTCCTCGAATATGGAGGAATGTGGCATCTGGTGAAGGTACTGAAACCCATATTACCCCGGCTTGGTGGAAAGTGGATCGGGTACGCATATGATATTTCAATGTTTATATATATATATATATATATATATATATATATATATATATATATATATATATATATATATATATATATATATATATATATATATATATATATATATATATATATATATATATATATATATATATATATATATATATATATAAGTTTAAGGTCGTTAATAATAATCGAATTTATTTCAGGTGTTTTTTCACGTAAACGTTAAAGAGGCACATTGGATGTTAAGAGAATTACGTTTGGACACCATGAAAATCCACATTTACGATAGCTTCCTAGAAGGGAATTTCTACGATCGACTGGTACAACAAGGGCAAATCCAGACTTTCAAAAAGCAGGTTGTTGCCCTTTTGGATTCAATCAACTATTGGCAGAATCGAGGCATCCCTCGAATAGACGTTGATTTGGAGTTCATCATGGAAACATGGGTGCCTCAACAGTCCGGGCCATTAGGAGATTGTGCTGTTTGGTCTTGTTTATTGTTAGAGTATGCTATATCTGGGGTTCGGGTTCCTGTACAGGGGGACGAAGATTATACTCCCACAGATTACGCAGCTAGGAGGTTTCGTGAACGTATGGGGCGTATTTATTGGGCTTCCCGTTCAAATTATTATTAGACGGAGTATGTGAAAATAAATTGTGGAGGATTTATTTCAATGTTATAATTTTGAGTATTTATGTCATTATAAGAAGCTAAAAACTTGCATCTACACAACGTTTTAGATAGAATACTTCATTACACTCAAAAAAAACATTACAACGTCATGGAAAGTAGCTGACATCCGTCATTTGCTAACGTTCATAAAAACTAAAAATACATATAAAAGAGGACCATACCTTAAACATAAACATAGGACTTAGGGAAGAATTTGAGATAGGTGCAAGCGGGCAGTGTCTTTGTGACATTCAAACAGACTGGTGTACTGTTCAATGAGACAAACTGCATTACGGAGAGTTTCACTTCTTTCTTGTAAAGTAGATTGCTGCCCAGATAATTGATTGATTGTAGACATTGTTGAGATAAAACGTTGAATATCTACAGGCATTTGGATCACAAGCATTTGCAAATTATAATGCGCTACCTTTATACGCTCATCTGGTATCATACGTGTTATTTGGAAATCAAATTCCTCCAATTGTTCTTGGACATGGCGAAAAGCCCTGGTCATCAATAACACGTGAGTGTCAACCAATCTATTTATACGTTCGTCGAGATCTGTCAACTCATTATGTAAGACATTATCAGTGGTTGTATCCTGATATCAAAATAGAAAAGCAATTAAGTGAAAACCAATTTCACATGTTAGAAAATGTAAAGTAATAATCAAAATGAAAATAATTATGATAGCTTACAACTCTGCTTGAGGAACCCCTTTGGTGAGCCATTGAGTAATATGAGTAACTGAATGAATCAAATCGGTTTGAAGTTTCTTTATATAAAGGATAGTAGGAGAAACTCATGTTGACAAGACAATACACTGCTCCCTATTACAGGACACCATAGAGTACCCTATGGACATGACATTTCACTGCATGGACATTATACGGGCTCCCATGGGCTGCGTTTTCCTCTAGATGGGCTGCGTTTTCCTGTAAATGGGCTGCGTTTTCCGTATGCAGCAAATGTCATTGACAAGACAAGACAGGACACTATAGAGTACGTTGTATGTCATGATGAGTTGTCGTTTCAAGTATTACTGATATGACTGTCATTATCACTGATAACTCAATACTGTACATAGTTTAGCGTGTTGCATCAAAGCTTCAGTTGTCGTTTCAACTTTTTAATATCGCCAGTAATTTATGCAGTCATGTGACAGATGACTATTAAAAATTATATACTTATAATAATAACGTCAAAGGAAGTAAAAGTGAGCATTCAATAGAATAGAAATCAAAGCTGATCCCATGAAACTGGTATTACAACCTAAAAATAACGTAATTGTAAAAACAATTAAACCCCCATTTAGCTCAAATCCACGGTAGGATAAACAGCTTCACTCTGTGACATGCTACTAGAGTCACCTCTTATGCTCGTTTTCCCTTTATTGTCTGAACCACGACGTTTGCCTGATCCTTCTGGTTTACGGGTTGGAACTAACGCAGGACATGTAGTTCTTGTGTGACCCCTTTGATGGCAACGAGAACATTCTTTTATTATTGGACCCTCACCTTGTGACGGAATACGATCCATATTTCTCGGTCTTCCAGGTAGACGTCTGTCCATGACTGGGGGTAATACAAAAATCAAATCGTCCGGTATCTCCCAATCACAAGGGGTGGGTAGAGGGTTGATAATGGACTCGTAAGTCTTTCTATAAAACACAACCAGATATGCATTGTGCACCCATCCAGTGCAATCTCCATGGTTTAAGCTATTTAAAACTCTTATTAGATGGCCACAAGGTATGCCAGATAGTTGCCACTTTCGACATGAACACGTTGCCTCTGCAAAATCGACAATCGCATCCCTAAGGAAGTCTACAACCTGGAATCTTGTACTTGAAATTGGATGGACTAGCCAGTTGCAGCTTTTAGTCATTCTTTTACGAATCTTTGCTTCCGCCCATGGAGTAAGTGTTGTTTTTATATCATCTAAATAAATATTTCAAGTTACCGGGTCAAAATTTTCAATACAAAGTAAATACGACAACGTTATTAGTGTTTCATGAACGATGTAAGTCTTACTTGCACGATTGCGGCGTTCAAAATACCATTGCTGCATTGTTGTTCGAAAAAAGTCAATGAGCATCAAGACTGGCATCTTTCTGGCGTAGCGGGATAGTGCGTTTATGGACTCCGCGCTGTTAGATGTCATCATATTATACCGCATGCCTTCAAATCTAGACCGAGCCCATTTTTCTGGACATGCCCTGTCCAAGTACGCATACAATTCAGGATTATAATTGTTAATCCTTGGCATCCAATCATTAAATTCTTCGATTGTATATGCTTTACACGCCCCCAAAAGAATGACTTGATGGTTTTCTTGGATCCAAACTTGGTCACTACATTAGAATATAAATGATGACCACAAATTCCATGATGTGAGGTCGGAAAAATGTTTTCAATGGCTGCGGCTATTGCCGCATGCCTATCAGATATGAAACTAAGAGATCCCATGTCGCCAACGCAATCGTGCAGTTTCTCCATGAACCAAGACCATGTTTCCGTGCACTCGCTCTTGCATATTGCATATGCTACCGGTAATATTTGATTATTACCATCCATTGCAACTGCCAATAACATAGTGCCCTTGAAGTCGCCCTTGAGGTGGGCAGCGTCTACCACCAATGTAGGTCTACACCAATTGCGGAAAGCAGTTAACTACAAAAAAGTTTGTTGTGTTATTGATATGGTTACATTCGTATAGTGGTAGTGAAATTTATTAGTTACAACAATACTTACAGCGCAGCCTAATGAAATATATATAAATTGAAATCAATCGTCACCATCTTTTCTGATTGAAGTTACAGTTCCGGGATTATGCTTTTGCAAGTTGTAGCAATACACAGGGAGTCTTGTGAACGATTCCGCTGGATCACCCCTTAACAGATACAATGCATGTTGTTTCGCCCTCCATGCTTGTTTGTAACTAATATCAATTCTGTACTTTGAATTGATATCACGAATTATGTCGTTGCCACGATATACCCTACTTTGGTTGGCAGCCATTACCTCAGACAAAAGATGACCCAATACTTTCTTGTTTGCTTGGCGATGGTTTGGGTTGAGTTGTGAAGACGAGCACGTGTGTTCATCAACAATCTTAGTGCATTGGAATGAGCCGTCACCGCCTTTTTCTGATGTGGCTGTAAAACACCAACTACAGTTATCTTGACAACAAATAGCCTCATACCTTGTTTTTGTTGATCTTCTAACTTTGTATTGAAAGCCTTCGGTCATACTTTTAACACCAAGTGCAAGTTTCATAGCGTCTTTGTCTTTATAGGCTTGGAAAACTCTAATCTTTTGTGATGGGTGGTGGCTGTAAGATGCGGTTTTTATTTTTGATGGTACAGGACATGGCGGCGGCTGTGGCATACCGTACAACAATGTGCTTTTTAACCGATTGTGTCGAGCATCCTCCGACCCTCCTTCGTGGTCGTTTTGATCAGCCATCACTCCTTCGTCACGATCACTTCCTTCCAAGTCGGATAAACGTAAATCACCATCCACGGGATCCCCATTTGGTGCTAGATTACCATCATTTAGAAGCACACAAACTTTTTCGTAGTCTTTTTGATCATTCGTGTCTGCATTACTCATCATATTTTTGGTGCCAAAATCATCCGCACATGTACCAATGTCGTCCTCTCCTGCGTACTTGAAATTTTCAGGTTCCACATAGTGGATTGGTTCTTGGAAGACGGTTTCTGGAACAGTGTCGGTGGTCATAATATTACATGGAGCGTTGTTGCTCCCAATTCCGCTGGACTTCTTTTCCTGTGATGTTTTGCACAGGTGTTACTTCGAATCTCGTCATCTGCAACGACGTAAATACGAACGATGGTGTTCACAGCTTCGATAACTTCTATCAAATGCATGATATCATTGTCATCAACTATCTCCATAACATAGTTATATTCTGGATGTTGAATTGATAATCTAGCACTCGATTGAGCATCGAAACCCGCCTTTGATTTTACCAATAAAGAAAAATCATGATAATTTATATGTGAACTAAATTTCACACCGTAATTCTTATGGTTTGGGCTAACGTATTTAGGTTGCCCATCAACTGTGGACCAATGCCCACCGGTGCACACCAGAACAAAATATTTTTTCTGGGATGAACTCATTGTGTAATGTAGTTTAGATTGAATTTCACTCCGTAATTCTTATATTTTTTCTGGGATGAACTCATTTATATAGTTTGTATGACAGCGAACCTCGCAGTCAAAGTTGTACGAATATGCAGTGAAGGTTGAACGAAAACGCAGTCAAGGTTGTACGAAAACGCAGTCAAGGTTGTACGAAAACGCAGTCAAAGTTGTATGAATACGCAGTCAAGGTTGTACGAAAATGCAGTCAAAAGTTGTACGAAAACGCAGTCAAAAGTTGTACGACTACGTAGTCAAAGTTGTACGAATACGCAGTCAAAATTTGTACGACTACGCAATCAATGTTGTACGAATACGCAGTCAAAGTTGTACGAATACGCAGTCAAAAGTTGTACGACTACGCAGTCAATGTTGTACTAATACGCAGTCAAAGTTGTACGATTACGCCGTCAAAAGTTGTACGACTACGCAGTCAAAAGTTGTACGAATACGCATTCATAGTTGTACGAATACGCAGACAAAGTTGTACGAATACGCAGTCATAGTTGAACGACAACGCAATGTTGTATGAATACGCAGTCAATGTTGTACGACTACGCAGTCAAAGTTGTACAGATACGCTGACAATGTTGTACGACTACGCAGTCAAAGTTAAACGAATGCACAGTCAATGTTGTATACTATTATAAATACTGTTACAAGGTAGTAAGCATTTCTGGAGTTACATTATGAGTTCTTCTAAAGATGCTTCTTGGCATTGTGATGATGAGGATTGTTACATTTGTTCAGATATTAACCCTTTTCCCGATGTCTGCCCAGGTCAGCCAGGATATTCTATGAATGATCCACTACCAGATAAAATGCCTAACTATATATTTGATGCGATGACACGCGCAGAGGAAGAAAACAAAATAGACCTGGAAAAAACAAGGATTCTAGATGACCGTATAGAAGTCCTTTGTGAGAAATTGAAGGAAAAGAAAATTTGGGTTAAAGATACGTCTATGAAGCTAAAAAATGCTAAACGTTGGATTGAGGAAACTGAACAACAAGTTTCTAAGCTTGTGGAAGAAAAAAATCGTATTGCAGATGTTAGTAGGATAAGGGGAGATTTTATCGACCGCGAAAAAACAATGTATCCGTTGCAATTCCCAAATTTGTGGCCTAGTATTTAATATTATTTTTTATATTATTCCAATTAAAGCTAATCGCAGTCTATATACTAGACAGTTGATGTGACAATTAAGTAGATGTAGGTAGAGTGGTTTGTTTGTATCTGTATCTTTCCTACTTTTCATCTCTATATAAAGGTGTGCTCTTATGGTCTAATGCGTATCTTTTTGTTGTATCTGAGTTTGTTCCATCGTCAAAATATCAAATGGCAAGAACTTGCAGTTGTTGCGGTTATCCTACACTAATACGTGTGTCGAATACAAGCAGAAACCCAGGAAGACAGTTCTATGCTTGTAGTAACAAGGTAATATTATAATATCGAACCCACCTATGTTTTATAATATGATCGTACTATATGATAACCTTTGCTGTAATATCATTAATACAGATGCTAAACTGTGGCTTTAATGGGTGGGTCGATGAAGACAATGTTGTTGCCAGAATTCAAAGAGATAGAGAACTAAGAAGGCTTCAACTCGAGAATCGAAATTTGAAGATCGTCCTAGTGCTCAGTTGGATGCTTTTTGTAGCCGTACTAGTTTATAAACTCTAATTACCATATAACGGTGATGAATTATGTAATGGTAGTAAAGTAAATCCTTATATGACTTTACTGAACCATCTAGTAATTTTCCTAATGTGTGTAACGTCGTTGGAATCTAATTATAATTTCTATGTTGTCCTTAAAGATCCAACAGGTAAACATACTAAGGTAAATGCAACATATCATTCGGAGTTTGCAGAAAGAAATAGAAGCAATTTAGGTAAATGCAGCTAAAGACAAAGCTAATACAAAGCTAATGGGGGGAAAACAACGAAATACGCTTAACACAAAGGTCATATATCTAATACAAAGCTAATGGGGGAAAACATTTAAGACAAAGCTAAAGGGGGTAAAACATCCACCATGTTGACAGGTACATGCCATTCACTTTGAGGGGGTACAGCCTGCACCACTTCCGTTTGATATGCAGCTCTATATGCAGCCGTAGTGAAATAAATGTTCACCGTATTAAAATCTTCCTGTAACATCATATAGGTTCGATACGCAGCCAGGCCGTGACGACATGGAATACCAGAACTCCTAAATTTTCCACAATCACAAGTGTGTTCACGCAGGTTAACAAGATATGTTTTCGTGAAGTCACGGACAAAAAACTCGGTGTTGTATAATTCCGTTACTTCACATGGTTCAGAATTGCGCATTCGCCTATAAAGTATGTTCTCTGCATACGGGGTCAGTTCATGATGAAGCATGCCTGAAACAAATCATTAGGAAATTAGCATAAGTCAAAGTATCTTACACACAAATATAATTAAATAATAACGATTAACCTCCTAAAGCACCGCGATCAGCATAAATACGTTGCAGCATGTCAACAAAAGACCGAAGAAGTGATATTATTGGTAAATCTTGCTGAGCTGCAGAGACCCAACGAATCTCATCGGGCATTATTATGGAGAGGATGTTGTAACGGAAAATAGGGAACATCACCCGTGCCCATTTTTCTTGAGAAATACCTTCAAACCAGGTCATTATATCTTGGCCCCCGTGTTGGACCAAAACATCTCTAAGTATAGCAAAGTTCGGTTCAAAATGACGTAATTCGTAAGCCTTGCAAGTCTGCCAGAAAATATGTGGACATTCTTGGAATATTGGCATTCTATCAACAAAATATTTAAACACACTTTTGCAACAATATCCATGGTAACAGTGTGGGAACACATGAGATATGGCGACGTCTAAGTGATTGGACAATTTGGTAATGAAACAAACTTCTCTAGCATTTCTAAAGCATTCATGTAGTCTCATAAGGAACCATGTCCACGAATCTAACGATTCTGAGATTCCAAGACCGATTGCTATTGGTAGAGGTTGATGGTTTCCATCTACCGAGACCGCTACGTACATTGTATGGACGTATGGTCCATTCAATGGTAGGCACTCCAGTAAAATGACTGGTAGGGTGGTAGAAAGGAATGTATGCATCTACAAAAAGGTTTACAACAAATGTTAGTAGTATAAAGTTGTGATCATTAGATTAAAAATATGATCAGAATAACAACTTACGACACATCCTACAGCCATAAAACAAAATTCAAATCGTTTCTGGGCATCTTGCTTTATGCTAGTGATTGTATGTGGGTTCGCAAGTTGAAGGTTATGGAAGAAGAGGGGAAGGCGGGTAAAGCTTTGTTTGTGTTGCTTGGTTGATGTACTCATTTTGGATAATAAACGAAATACAAACTGATTGATTACAAAGTATGGAGATATCCACGTATTTATATCCTACTCATTTCCATTACTATTGGCTGCGTTTTCCGTATGCAGAAAATGTCCTTGACAAGACAGGACACTGCTCCCTATTAAAAGACACCAAAGGGTACCCTGTGGACATGACATTTCACTGCATGGACACTATACGGGCTCCCATGGGCTGCGTTTTCCTCTAGATGGGCTGCGTTTTCCGTATGCAGAAAATGTCGTTGACAAGACAGGACACTGCTCCCTATTAAAAGACACCAAATGGTACCCTATGGACATGACATTTCACTGCATGGACACTATACGGGCTCCCATGGGCTGCGTTTTCCTCTAGATGGGCTGCGTTTTCCTCTAGATGGGCTGCGTTTTCCGTATGCAGAAAATGTCGTTGACAAGACAGGACACTGCTCCCTATTAAAAGACACCAAAGGGTACCCTGTGGACATGACATTTCACTGCATGGACACTATACGGGCTCCCATGGGCTGCGTTTTCCTCTAGATGGGCTGCGTTTTCCTCTAGATGGGCTGCGTTTTCCGTATGCAGAAAATGTCGTTGACAAGACAGGACACTGCTCCCTATTAAAAGACACCAAAGGGTACCCTGTGGACATGACATTTCACTGCATGGACACTATACGGGCTCCCATGGGCTGCGTTTTCCTCTAGATGGGCTGCGTTTTCCGTATGTAGATGACATTTCGCAGTCAAACCCACTTATTTCGTAGTCAAACTAACACATGCGATTTCCCTAATTTCTATATAAATAAACTTTTTCATGTCAACTATCACATCTACACAATCAATCAAATTTAGATATTTTTTATTTGTAAAAATGTCTGATCAATCACAGAAGTTAAAACGGGTATTGGAAAAACGCAAGGCTCCTTCTACATCAACAACTCCACCTACTATTGATGATAGGATGCCAGAGGAAATGAAAAGAATTCTCCTTCACAGCGCCTCTGAAGTCGACAAACAAATTCAATCAATTGCTGAAGATACAAAATTCTTAGAGGGTCAACGGAGATTACTTGACGGTAAAAAAAATTGGATAGCTTCAAAAAAACAAGAAGTAATAGAAGCTGAGAAATGGATTAAGTCAACCAAAGCAAACATTGATCGAGAGATGGATAATGTTTTGTCACTTGGGCAAGAAATTACTGAGAAAAAGTTTTGGGTAGCTAATATGAAAAAAAACTATCCATATGAGTTTCCTGAGTGGCAAATTAAAGATTAGTTTTTCTATTTCGTAGGTATTAATTATTTCTATTTCAATGTTGGTATTTAGGGTCCCAGTAGTCATTTGTCGCTTGTTGTTTGTATCTCAGTAGTTATTGTTTGTATCACTTTATGTATTTCCGTACTCTATATCTCTTTATATTTAATGGTCACATCAACCCCCTCCCCTGTATTATTATTTCCCACCTACCATTCTAAATGTTCTATATATACACCTTATTTCACCTTAACATTCTTCACACCAAACCATTATCACTCATCGAAAATATCGTAGCCCAAATATGTCTGCTTCATCCTCAGACCGACAAGGAAAACCTTGGCTCATGCCTGAAGCCCTTAGAAAACTAGTTACATAGAAGGAAGAGGAGATTGAATCTCAAAACAAATCTATTAGGCAGCAAAAAAAACAGTTGGATGAAATGCAGGAAGAGGTTGTCAAAAAAATAAAATGGGTCAAAAAGACACAACAAGATATCAAACAGGCAACTATCTGGGTGCAAAAACAAAAGGAGGCTGTTGAACAGGGCGACCTGGAGCTCCAAATTAAGGTCAAGGAAATGAAAAGGAAAAACAATTGGGTGATTGCAGAGAAAAAAAAATATCCTCTTGATTTCCCAGATTTATGTGATAGTAATTAGACGTATTGCGTATGTTTCTCATGTTTCTATTATCATGTAACCTCTTGATTAGGATGTGCTTTTATAATATTTGTCTTTGTTTTTATTTAATATCAGTACTAAATATTACTATATAAACGTTACCGACAACCTTCTTTAGACCTTCAAAAAGTAAATCTATCCGACATCAAATATTTTGGTTAATCATGTTTGTGAACACATCTACTGATACACTTCACGTTAAAAAAAATTCAAGTAAATCGGAGTTCGTATGGAGAAACTACGGCCGTTCAAAGTTGGACAAAATATAAATAAACGTTAGCGACAACCATCTTTAGACCTTCAAAAAGTAAATCTATCCGACATCAAATATTTTGGTTAATCATGTTTGTGAACACATCTACTGATACACTTCACGTTAAAAAAAATTCAAGTAAATCGGAGTTCGTATGGACAAACAACGAGGGTTCAAAGTTGGACAAATAATTAATAAACTTTACCGACAACCTTTTTTAGAGGTTCCAAACGAACACTTTCGGACATCAAAAATTATTTTTAATAATGTTTGTGAACACATCTACTCATACACTTCACGTTAAAAAAAATTCAATTCAATCCGAGTTCGTATGAACAAATGATGAGTGTTCAAAGTTGGAGAAAAATTATAACTAAACTCATGAACCTCAAGAACATGTGGGAGGAGAGGGGAGGAAAACGCAGGGGAAGGAGAGGAAAACGCAGGGGAGAGGGAGGAAAACGCAGGGGAGCTTGAAGATGGCTTGAATATGGCTTGAAGAGAGGAAAACGCTGCCAAAGCCACGAAAACGCAGCCAATAGCCACGAAAACGCAGCCAATGGCTGCGTCAAAGAGGAAAACGCAGGCGAGACGGACGAAAACGCAGCCGCCCCCTGCGAGCTGCGTTTTCGTAGGCTATTTCGAGGCAGGACCCGATTTTTTGGCTATTTTGAGGCAAACTCCTAAGGGATTAGGCTATTTTAGTCATTTTCTCTTAAATTATTAGCATTTACTAATAACTTTTTGTATTCCTCTCATTTATATATGTTGTTGCTATATAAGTATAATATCTCATAAAAATATCCATGTCTTTCAAGTGTTTGTGATTAAAATATGAAGAGTAGAAGAAATTAGAAAAATACACTAAACGTATGTTGATATTTATATATTCTTGAAATTATTTTTACATTCTTTGTATTGTTTTGGGATGTTTGATGTATATTTTTAATACAAATATTGTAATAGTTATTTTTGCACTTTTATGTTTTTAAAGTTGTAATATTTAGTTTTTCCATAGTAATTGTTATTCGTAAGATTGAGATATATAAAATAATGAAATCGGTTCTACAGTTTTTCTATGATTATGGAGGGTTTGATGTAGTTTATGAATATAAATGTTACAATAGAAATTTCAATGTTGTTATGTTGTTAATTTCTTCATACTTTTTGTTATTCGTTAGATTTTGATATGTAAAATCATGAAATTGTTTCTACGAATTTTGTGTATGATATACGAGTGTTTGGTGTGTTTTTCGAATAAATATGTTATAATAGATATTTTGATGATATCATGATGTTAAAAGCTGTAATATTTATTTTTATATTATTTTTTATTTATTAGATTGCAACATGAAAATCATATATATATATATATATATATATATATATATATATATATATATATATATATATATATATATATATATATATATATATATATATATATATATATATATAGTAAAGTTCAATTGAGAACCTAAAAAATCCTAGGAACCTAAGAACCCATTTTATGAACTTTTTTTCTACACAATATTTTTCAAAAAAAAAATATACCAAAATTTTTGTTATGATGCGTCTAGAAGATTTCAAAAAAAAAAAATTCAAAAAAAATCGTTTTATTTTTTATTTTTTTTCATATGGGTTTAGGGTTTAGGTTTAGGGTTTAGGGTTTAGGGTTTAGTGTTTAGGGTTTAGGTTTAGGGTTTAGGGTTAGGGTTTAGGTTTAGGGTTTAGGGTTTAGGGTTTTGAAATTTCTTAGACGCTTTAAATAAAAAAATTGGATGCAAAAAAAAATCAAAATTTTTTTCATATGGGTTTAGGGTTTTGGTTTAGGGTTTAGGGTTTAGGGTTTAGGTTTAGGTTTAAGGTTTAGGGTTTAGGATTTAGAAATCTTTTACATGCTATAAATAAAAAAAATTGGATGCAATTTTTTTTGAGAAATATTGTGTAGAAAAAAAGTTCCTAGGTTCCTAGAATTTTTTAGGTTCTCTCATGATCTCGACCCTATATATATATATATATATATATATATATATATATATATATATATATATATATATATATATATATATATATATATATATATATATATATATGTATATATATATATATATATATATATATATATATATATATATATATATATATATATATATATATATATATATATACCGAAATAAGTGATATTGCTGACAACAGTTATTTTGAGACCGTGCGGACAATGCTATTCTATGAGAAATGACTATTAGAATATGTTTTTTTGGTAATATTAATACTAAACAAACATATTCTTAGAGAATTATTGTTATTATAACGAATTTTCCATCATTATCATTCGTTCTTGTGTTTCACATATTCTAATTCACTTATTTTCATTCTGAAAGAATGAGAATAAAAATCTTCATATAACCTGTATAAAAGATTTAATGACAATAATTCTATGAGAATATATTTGTTTTGTATTCAAATTACCAAAATAAAAGATATTATATCGTCATTTATCACAAAATAACAGTGTTCGCACAGTCTTACAATAACTGTTATCCGAAATATAACTTAGCCGTATATATATATATATATATATATATATATATATATATATATATATATATATATATATATATATATATATATATATATATATAATTAAAAAGATAGGTATATTTATTCGACAATCAAGAAATGAAACCAGTATAATGTTTTAATCATATTCCTTATTGGAAAACGAAAAGAACAATAAATTTTTTGGATGTTTTAACTAAACACTTCATGAGGTTATTTATGATGAAATTAGTTTTGAATTAATAAAATGGATAACGTAGTTTATTTAGGATGGAAACGACGTTTGACATAACTTAAAACGCTCCATAAAATCATCAGTTAAATGAGATACATGACCCATAAAACTATGAGATTAATAAAACTAATTAGTTAAATAGAGTTTTCCTTTGCTACTCACGTAGGTTTTCATCTATAAATGTTAAATACTAATTCATTAGAGTTAGCAAAGTTTTTTACCCATTTACGGTAGTTCATTAATCTTTAATGTTAATGTATATTAACAATTTTTACTTATATTAATTTACGAACGGTTATATTAGAAATATTAAACCAAGTTATCTTTGTAATCTTTAATGTTATAGTATATTATTTTACAAATCAAATTATCATTTTCTCATCTGTTAAGACATAATGCTAAAGAATAGTAATAATAACGATTATAAGTATTAATTGTATAACATAAGTTATAAAAGTTGTTGAGTTGTAATAGTTAATAAATTTAAGATGGAATTTGAGAAACTTGGACATTAAAAGAAATATTTCAATATAACTAACCAACAATAATTATTTGTAACTAAAAAACTTTTACTTATGTTAGTTCATTACCAATAAGTCTAAAAATTTTCACAATAAAAATTCCAACTATACGATGAATTCCATTTCTTATTTTGACCATCATGATGAAATTTTCATATATTTATTTATTATTATATAAAATAACAAATTTTATTTATTTATTTTCTGATGTTTTTAGAACGAATGTCTTGGTATAAGATAATCTATTGAAGATACATCAACCTTTTGATTTCTTATATAAAATTAATGTATCATAGTTGATAACAATGACTTAGATATTTTTTTAACAAAATTAGTGTATTCGCCAAGTATATTATAAAGGAAGCATTTTTTCTTACACCATATGTATTTGAAACCACCAACTCTTCAACTTCCAACATAATATAATTAATGTATTAATCTACATACATTAGTCGATTTAAAATATTATCAAATTAATGATATGCATTTTTAATTATAAATATACTATATTTAATTTGTTAATTTAAATATAATGTTAAATCCAAAATCTAAATCAAAATATCAAATAAAATTAAAAAAATATTAAAATACTATTTAAAGTAGTTAAAATATTTAAATATTTGAATGCAGAAGCTAATCGACATGTAATTAAAAATATCCAAAAACTATTTTTTATAATAATTATTTTTTTAAATCAACGATTTTTTAATATTAATTAAGAAAATAATTGTGAAAAGTACATATATTTATAAATAACAATGAAAACAATGGTTAATATTTTAACTAATTATGAAAATCAAAATTAAAAAATTTCAAATAAGTAACCTCTATATTAATTACTCATAATTTAAAGTTATCACTAAACCGATAACCATATTTAGTTTTATTCGCACACAAGTCACGATAAAATGTCATTGATTTATATGATTACTAGGTGTATATCCGCATGTTGCGCAAGACTAAATTTATATAGTAAAAATGTTGGTTGCTCACATGAATTTTAAAACTTTATATATAATCTAAATACACAATAATAAACATAAAATAATGCACACAAAATAATAGATGACTATACTTAAATTTTTAATAATATGTTTGTAGGTTTTTGATGTTTAAGTATTTATATATAATTGAATTCAAAAAAGGTTATAATGTAGATGTTTTCGAGTTTTGGATTCAAACAAGATATCTATGATAACCATTTATGTTTAGTATTGTATGTTTAGATTAGATATTAATTTTTAAATTTCATGTGACCGACCAAAATTTTACTTCTGTACATGTATACACCTAGTTCACAAATAATAAAGACAAAAGACGGTCACTTTTTCATCATTGAGATAAAGAGGGTGTACAAATAAAAAAATACACATAAATAGGAAAGCAAAATAAGATTAACCTAGCTAACTAAATTAAAACTCAAGACAAAACAAGCCAACTAATTTAATTGGGCTAACTGTTCAAACAATTGACTAGATCATTTCATAAATCACTTATTATAAAGATCACGTATTCAAGTTCAAACAATTGACGATAATAAATTAACAACTACTTGGTAAATATAATAATATACAAATCGATCAGATTTAGATCGTCTAAATCACGAGCTGTTTTGCATGCTGTAGACTTGTAGACTTTGTCACTTTTCTATTATATATCATTTTTTACAAACTAAATAAAATGTACTAATTCAATTTTCGCAAAAAGAAATTGTCGTCATACCTACATCTTCAATATAATAATAAATAAATCGAATATATGTAAGATAATAATTAAGTTTTACACTTGGTAAAGTATCATAACGAATTAAACTTCATTTAATTGTATGTTTTGCCGAATGGAAATGGCGGAACCCTCCACCACCATTTAAAATCATACGAGAACCAAAAGTTTCAATAATTAGATTTTAATTAAATTTATGTTTGCCATATATAGGATTAACCGATTAAGATTCTTTTGACATCAAGAATCAAACATATATATGGCGCAGTATAGAATGGAGATGGTTTTGCATAGTCAACAAAGTTAGATTTTTTTTTTTATTTAAGTTGTTGGCCAGTTAGCCATTGTTAAACAAATACCAGATTGTAGTCCCCCTGATTTATACACAATCTTTAACATATTAATTTCAAAGGCAAGGGCTTTTCTTTTTTAAGTCTCAACCATTGATTGAAAATGTGGAACAAAAAAAAAATTGAAATGGATAACGGAGTCAAGATTTTGTTGCAGAAGGTTTCAGTCGAAACACATATGAGTTGGTCCATCGTTTTGAAACCAAAGTTTGCGTGATGATTGCAGTTTACAATAAGTAAATATTACTACGTAACTTTTATAATCAATTATCATCAAGAATTGGTATATTTCAACTTTTTCAAACAACACTCCCCCACCCCTCTTTTCAAAAACTTTGAAGATGTTCAAACGATACCATTCTCGAAGCCACTAAAAAGAATATCCAAAAACAAATTTCCACGACAATATGCCAATAAACAGTAGAATACATTTCTTATTTTATTGGATATATTTTGAGTTGCTTTCAGAGTTTCCGATGGAAATAAAACAAGTCATAACGTTTATCCCAGAACTGAAATCTAGGATTCAAAATATCAATTTCAATGAAACATGGATGATCAGAAACACATTGTAACACCCGGTCTTTAATAAAACATCTTCATTTAAATAAATATCAATTTATTCAATAATTAACATTTTGAAGATATTTAGAAATCATTTTAAACATCAATTCACTGCATGAATCCCCAATTAAGCAGCATCAGTGTGTACTCGTCATGCCTGGCCGTCATTTCCACCTGTACAACCTGAAATGGTAATTTAATAGAGAAGGATAAGCACACGGCTTAGTGAGATCCAACAACTACACAACATATCAGTTACACATACTTTACCCCTAACAGGAAAAATACAACCACACGTCACATAATCTGCTCTACCCAGTATATTGGATTATAACCTCCTATACGTATCTGCTCAGTAAATCTAATTCCCCTGCTCAGCACTTAAAGTTGTGCATACCTTGTACGTCGAGTCCTGCGTATCTGCTCAGTGTATTTTGCACGTATCTTTATGTCGAGTCCACACACACCATAACCCAACCCATACAATTATAACAGAAAGATATATATCAATAATATACACACAACTTGGTATCATTTACCAACATCTTATAAACATCTTATAAGCACACAAAATACAGTAAAGGACATATAACGTCCACACAATGTAGTGAGAAACTCACCTGATTATAGTCGACTACAACGTTTATCTCTGCTTCGTATTCCCTCTTTAACTGTTAACACCGTAAGACATTTATCACTCTTTACTCCTTAACTATACCATAGTTGCTTCACTAGACCCTTCCATAATTCTAATATGATACCTCGTGATTTATCAAGTAAAGGATAGCCAGGTAGAAGATTAGTTGGGGTGGCAGGATCCTTTCAGCATTTTAGCCTTTCGGAAAATCCAACAACCAGATCCCAAGTAATCGGCCTAGACACCATCCTCGTAAGTAAATCACTCGGTATTATTTTTGGAATTACGAATAGTATAACCTCTACATATTATGGTTTAACACTTATAAACTACTAGAGAAATACAATAGTGATTACTCACTTAAGATTGGCGTTTTCGCAAAGCCTTGGCACGTTTCCCGTTTCGCTCTTCCAACACTTCCCGAGTACCTCGTTACCAGCTACCGCTCGCTTGCTTACACTCTAGTGCTTAGAAACCTCTATATATTGGATTGAGGTTTAGTTGTGTGGTTTATGAGATGTTTTGAGGGGTATTTATACTTGAATTTTTGAATAAAAAATGGCATGACACTTTTGACAAAAGATTTTAATAATATAACTTTGTTGAAATTAATACCTTCTAGAATCAGTCTGTTCAAGACTGGTTTAGCCGACTTTAAACCCATGAAATTCACTTTTTTATTTGATATTCCAAAACTCTATCTCAATACCTTTCCAAGGATGTATTTTACGTATTTATACGATTTTTCTATGATTTATTATGAATTTTTGAAAACAGACTATCTAATCTGTCAATTCCGAACTAATCAGTAAAGATTGCATTTTTTTCCATAGATAATATCATTTTCAAGCTTACTATTATTTTTGGTAATTGTACTAGACTCAATTTGTAAACTTTGTGCACTGGTTTGAGGTCCAAACGATTTTCCTAGAATTAATTATGATTTTTCTAAAACTGACACAAAATGCTGATTTTCATATGAAATTGTAACTAGCTTTATAACTACGAGGAATCATATAATTCCTAACACTCTTATTTTAAGTATATGTTATAATCAAGATACGGGTCTTACAAGTACTCCCCCCCTTTATAAGATTCCGTCCTCGGAATCTCCAGCGTTGACATACACTTATTCTTCCACTCAATCATTCCCTATTTCAACATAATACGGTTGTATTGTTAAACCCAAAGGGTATTACCACAATACTGGCACATTAACCACCTCTAATCAACTAGGCCAAGCTATTGAGACTACAAAGTACTCGTTATGTAATCTCATACACTCATAATACAGACATCATGGATGCAAGGTACTTGTTATGCATCGTATAGTCACATGTTCACCACATCATATCACAACCCCTACTCTTCACAACTTCAACAGCTCAACTATTCACCAGACACCCAACTGTATGTGTGTTAGAACTGCCAGCCAATAAAGCCATCACAACACTTGTATGTGGTCCCACCACAATTACTGCTCATAAGATCCACAACACATATGTGGTCTTACCAAATGTGGCCCCACTAAATAAGTGGTCACAACCACAAGTACTATTAACCCCCAGAATAAATGGTCACAACTACAAGTTACCAGTGGCCCCACGGAATAAGTGGTCCCAACCACAAGTACAAGTAGCCCCATAGCATAAGTGGTCCCAACCACAATACTAGTAGCCCCACCTAATAAGTGGTCCCAACTACAAGTATAAGTGGCCCCACAGAATAAACAGCTTTTCGCTCTAAAGGCTTAACGGTTAACACACATACGACTGCACAGCTCTGCAACCAACCACATGACACCAAGAATTCCTCATATCAGCTCAGCCTCCACATACAACTACAAAATCTCCACCCACCATAGGATACCATATCCATGGTTATCACTACTTAATACTTACGTATTCGTCCGCACAGCTAATATCAACTAGATATTCAACCAGCTACCGACACAGTTTATCCACGGTTGCTTGCCTACGAGTTACCTACTTAAGAGGTATTCACTTAGTCTATTACCCAACACACATATATGCTAACAAGATAGTTATCTTGGTCAGTTAGCAATATTTTCTCAACTCATTATTTTCATATACTAACAGATTTTAAGTACATGATACACTGATAGGCCACAGCTAGCCTATTATGATACATTCGTTCATAGTATTCACTACCTACATGAATACCCTTACGCCACACCACTATGTCATCTGCACTCTCACGAGTTGTTATTATATGTCCATCCCGTATACACGTACATCTCTTATACGGGAATGGATAAAACTCTAATTATGCAAACATACGACACCACGTATAAAACCTTATGTTTCTAGCATGTACACGTATATCTGTACGTATACTTTTCACATCTATATACTGCTTTAGTTCACGTATGTCTTCTTCCAAATTATGCCATCCAGTTACTGGATCCCAATTTCTGCTGATACGCTCACATACATCCTCAGCCTTCATCATTATCGTACTACAGTCGTCTGACACACTTCGTATATAAAACTTGTTAACCAGCAACTGTAGATGACCTGGAAGCCTCACATATATCTCCATATCTGGAAATGAAATTTGCGACTTATGCTCTTCTCTAAATAACATTACGTTTATTTATAGTCAATCAAAATCGACTATTCTAGAAATCAACATCTTCTTTTTATCATCCACTATCTGTGCTTTTCTTAGTAACGAAGAGACTTAACGTGTCACTTTTGCACAGCTCATCTACTATAGTCACATCAACTGTTCATTACTTAATTATTAAGAAATGAAACGTCACTAGATTCTCAATCTCCAGCGTCCTAATTGATCCCAATAAACTCTATGATTGCCAAACAATAGAATGGACAAATACAGTTTATCAGCATATACACCAATTAGTTATACCCTCAGTGTATTGGATTCCTTACGACCAACTCCCGATTCGAACGCGGATCCTGTGCTTTCAATAGTAGGAGCTCTACTACTATCTTCCACACCTACCCTCGTTCGTTTCAGAACTTGTCCAGAAGTCCCCAATTCACTTCTCACGATAATTTTACCACCTATACCCCAGGTTGTTTTACGAACATAGTCGTAGAAAATTTTTCACATAAAAGGATTTACCTTATGGATATCACTTATCAAGGAACATGCAACTTGGCCAACTCAAAAATTCTAGGACTATTTAGTTCCTACTGCCTACACTTTAATGGCATTTAAGCACACATATATTACAGAAATAGCAACAAAGACTAAGCACTTAACCTTTTCCCCACTGACGTCGGCTGACGGTACACACTGCGTCTTTGCAACAACAATTCTAGGACCCCTTACTAGAAAAAACAACTTATAATTTCTTGTAAAAATATTTCCAAAGAAAACTTTTAAGTCTCAAGCTTGAGATCAAAACCCATCAAGTGAGTCTGATTCACTCAAGCCTTGGCTCTGATACCAACTTGTAACACCCGGTCTTTAATAAAACATCTTCATTTAAATAAATATCAATTTATTCAATAATTAACATTTTGAAGATATTTAGAAATCATTTTAAACATCAATTCACTGCATGAATCCCCAATTAAGCAGCATCAGTGTGTACTCGTCATGCCTGGCCGTCATTTCCACCTGTACAACCTGAAATGGTAATTTAATAGAGAAGGATAAGCACACGGCTTAGTGAGATCCAACAACTACACAGCATATCAGTTACACATACTTTACCCCTAACAGGAAAAATACAACCACACGTCACATAATCTGCTCTACCCAGTATATTGGATTATAACCTCCTATACGTATCTGCTCAGTAAATCTAATTCCCCTGCTCAGCACTTAAAGTTGTGCATACCTTGTACGTCGAGTCCTGCGTATCTGCTCAGTGTATTTTGCACGTATCTTTATGTCGAGCCCACACACACCATAACCCAACCCATACAATTATAACAGAAAGATATATATCAATAATATACACACAACTTGGTATCATTTACCAACATCTTATAAACATCTTATAAGCACACAAAATACAGTAAAGGACATATAACGTCCACACAATATAGTGAGAAACTCACCTGATTATAGTCGACTACAACGTTTATCTCTACTTCGTATTTCCTCTTTAACTGTTAACACCGTAAGACATTTATCACTCTTTACTCCTTAACTATATCATAGTTGCTTCACTAGACCCTTCCATAATTCCAACATGATACCTCGTGATTTATCAAGTAAAGGATAGCCAGATAGAAGATTAGTTGGGGTGGCAGGATCCTTTCAGCATTTTAGCCTTTCGGAAAATCCAACAACCAGATCCCAAGTAATCGGCCTAGACACCATCCTCGTAAGTAAATCACTCGGTATTATTTTTGGAATTACGAATAGTATAACCTCTACATATTATGGTTTAACACTTATAAACTACTAGAGAAATACAATAGTGATTACTCACTTAAGATTGGCGTTTTCGCAAAGCCTTGGCACGTTTCCCGTTTCGCTCTTCCAACACTTCCCGAGCACCTCGTTACCAGCTACCGCTCGCTTGCTTACACTCTAGTGCTTAGAAACCTCTATATATTGGATTGAGGTTTAGTTGTGTGGTTTATGAGATGTTTTGAGGGGTATTTATACTTGAATTCTTGAATAAAAAATGGCATGACACTTTTGACAAAAGATTTTAATAATATAACTTTGTTGAAATTAATACCTTCTAGAATCAGTCTGTTCAAGACTGGTTTAGCCGACTTTAAACCCATGAAATTCACTTTTTTATTTGATATTCCAAAACTTTATCTCAATACCTTTCCAGGGATGTATTTTACGTATTTATACGATTTTTCTATGATTTATTATGAATTTTTGAAAACAGACTATCTAATCTGTCAATTCCGAACTAATCAGTAAAGATTGCATTTTTTACCATAGATAATATCATTTTCAAGCTTACTATTATTTTTGGTAATTGTACTAGACTCAATTTGTAAACTTTGTGCACTGGTTTGAGGTCCAAACGATTTTCCTATAATTAATTATGATTTTTCTAAAACCGACACAAAATGCTGATTTTCATATGAAATTGTAATTAGCTTTATAACTACGAGAAATCATATAATTCCTAACACTCTTATTTTAAGTATATGTTATAATCAAGATACGGGTCTTACACACATACATCAAAATTTTAAATTAGAACAAACACCATAAATTAAACCATTCTCTATACCACATGTAGGATAAGTAGGCTTATTCCAAGATCAATTTCATTTTAAATCAATTAAAAATACCTACTTGGAAGGAATGATAATTCACTACTAGAAAATAGGGAGGTTAGCCACACACATTTGCGTGGCATGCTGTTGTGTGGCAAAAGCCGAATAAACACGCAATAGCCACGAAAACTGACTTGTGGAAAAACCCTTTGTGTCTAAATTGTTGACACGCTTTAGCCACGCAAATTTGCCACACAACTACTACGCACCTTTTACCACGCATTAGTCACGCCATTTTTCCACTCAATAGCCACGCGCGTTAACCACACCATAACCACGCATTTTAGCCACACAATTTCTACAAGGATTTAAACACGCAATAACTACGCAATATATTACGGAGATTTAGCCACGCAATAAATACGCAATTCGTTAACCACGCAATTTATTAACCACGCAATAGCCACACACATTTGTTGACTGTGTTTGACTTTTAACCACGCAATACCCACGCAATAATTTTTTTATTAAAAAAATACAAAAAAATATTTTTAATTCCATATTTTTTTCTCACAAAACATGTTTTGTGAGAAAAAAAAATATGGAATTAAAAATATTTTTTTGTATTTTTTTTTTAATAAAAAAATTATTGTGTGGGTATTGCGTGGTTAAAAGTCAAACACAGTCAACAAATGTGTGTGGCTATTGCGTGGTTAATAAATTGCGTGGTTATTGCGTGGTTAACGAATTGCGTATTTATTGCGTGGCTAAATCTCCGTAATTTTTAATAAAAAAATTATTACGTGGGTATTGCGTGGTTAAAAGTCAAACACAGTCAACAAATGTTTGTGGCTATTGCGTGGTTAATAAATTGCGTGGTTAACGAATTGCGTATTTATTGCGTGGCTAAATCTCGGTAATATATTTCAATGGAGAAAGGATGAGGATGCATGTTTTATTATGATCTTTTTGTTTCTGGTAACATCATCTTATTGATCAATTGCCATGGATGAATTCACACTATTGATAATGGTGTTTGTAGAGAGGATTTTGTATCTCTAAAAACGTAGGTCCCCTCATTTATATGTGTTGTATTTATCAGTTACACCTCATAAGAAATTTTTAGAACCATCAAATGTAGTCCCTCACAAAGCATAAATATCCATTATACCACACATATTTAACTAGACTTTTGATACGACCGTTAATTATGGCAAATGTTACAATATGATTGTACCCAGCACATAGAAATCATTATCAAAATAGACGAAGGTCACACAAATGAGTTATTTTCCTATAAAATTTTGCTTGAATTTGCATAGGATATAGACTCATTGAAATTTTACTTGTGTTTAAGTTGTTCAAGCGCTAATCTTTATGTTTTATTTGCCAGCTGCGGAGTAACTCACATTGTTTGCATAAGTGTGGTGTAATTCAGTTGGTTTGGGGTTTACATGACATATTTTTGTTGCAAGTCAGAAAGCAATTTAACAAATTGTAGTACATATGCATTACTGTTTGTTGAATACAATACATGATTCTTTAAATTTACATTTTCTTTTCCCCTTATCTGTATTTTAAAGTAGCGAATTAGCATTTCAAAAAGAAGTACATCAATTAAGAACTAAAATGAGAGTGGGATAGAGGTGTAAACACATGGGGAGCCATATGCTCAATCAAATTGAAGTCCTTTTCTTTGAGATGCATATAAACCATCCAATCTCCATTCTTTTTTGCACTTGGCATAGTAGTTATGTATCCGGTTCGGCTACCCCAAGGGAAATGATACGACCCAAACTCTGGCTTGCCCCACCCAAAATCCATATCTTTGGTCGGTAAACCTTGTCCCCCTGACACAACCACAGCCTCGCCTTCAGATTTTTTTAGACCAAAATATATTCTTGCAACTGTCGGATTTGGTCGATGCATTTCTACCCAATCAATCAGTTCTCTAAAATGCTCTCCTTTTGTTGCCTGAGAAACAAACCTATGAACCCCTTTTGCCACTTCATGAAGTGGCATCGCCTTGAGATCATTATTGGTTGCCACACCATATGGGATAGATAGTACATTTCCGAAGTGGTTTTCTAACGAAGATGTATTTTTGTCACTATTTTCAGCCAGAAAGCTTCGCCCATTAACGACAATGCCCATTCTAGAAGTTGCATTGACAGCTTCATCTCCTCCCTGTGCTAATAACTTCCAAACAAACGCCGTGAAAGAAAGGAGTTTGCTTCTTCTTGTTTCCTTTGTGCTGGCTTCAGATTGAAGTTGTTCAATTGATTCGGCATGAATATAGTACATGCGACCACGAAGAGGCTCCTCAAAGGAAGATGGTGGAGGGAGCGATGATATGGGAATGTATAGATTATCGATGGTGGTTGTATAACAAGGTGGTCGTCGTGGATTCAATATTGAAGGTCGAAACGATGGGATGTTGGAGATTGTTTCCAATTGTGCATACTTAGCCCATGCAACTAAGAACATATTTATTGAATAACCATCGGCCACTTGATGTTGAAACGCACATGATATTATTATTGATCCACAGTTTAACTCTGTCGCCTGACATTGAAACAGCAGTTAGCGATTGTGCCATTATATTAATTCATGCTAAATTTTTGTTGGTTATATTTTTGGATTCTCATATAGTGTGCAATAATTTGTGTAAAACATATTGATCTCAGACTTATGTTTGCATCTCTCGCATCTCTCATGATCAGAGTGCGTTCTCGGTGGTCAAAGATGTATTGAAAATATATAAATGTCTGGACTCTGGACTTACTACAAGAAATCCGTCCAGTTTTCATTTTATTAAAAAAATTCAAATAATAACAACTTGTGATTACTATTTTGTAAACTACATATTATAATATCTTGTTAGTGGTTGACCCGGTCAACCTATAGTTTAAAACTTTTGGTTTCTTAATGTAGTGACGTATAGCAATTCTTTTTGAAAATGTGATTCCCAGAATTGAAATTAAGTTAAAGTGTTCATCGTTTTCACACAGTTAATCATTATTATTATAATGATAATAATAAAATATTAATTTCCATTAAAAGTTTATTGTATTCAATTTCAATCTTTATTTAGATAAAAGTTTTGAGATCCATGTCTTGATAAATGACGATGATACTAATAATAGTAATAATAGTGATGACCAATTATACTGGACTACTCAAGAAAAATTGTTTGTGTTAAATTATAAACTCTAATATATTAATTTCCAAAGTATGTTTAGAAAAAACAAAAATAAATGTTTACCTTTCTTACACATTTATCCTTAAATATATCTATTATATCCCCTAAAATAGAGTGTTATTATGGTATCAAGTATATATCATATCTTAGTACAATTAACTTTACAATTATAATGAATAGATAAACATTTATCTTTTTCTATTTGTCATAAGTTGGACTAAATTAAATTACTTTAAGATCTTTGAACAAATATTTCAGATATCTTTTGGTGTGTAGACAACACAAAATTTTTATAACAAAAGCACTGTTTATTATTTTTCACTTTGCTTCTGTACATCAACTTTGATTATGGTGGTGGCCATATATAGATATGTGGTCGACCGGGTCAGGGGTTGAATAATTGGTTATAACATGAACAATTTTTTTATATATATGTGAGAGTTTTTTATCTACAAACATTAATATATTACATATTATTATAAAACTACAAATAAATAAAATAAAGAAAGAAAGTAAAAAAATTATAAATAGTTAATTACGTGTAATGGATAACTTTTAACCGGTTTGATACCTCTTTTTTTAGCCAAATATTCAATATTTTAATTTGGCAGCTATCGATTCGCTTTCGAATTTCAATTATACTAGTCTATGAGGGTGTGTATGTTTGTCAATGACCTAGTAAATTGCCACGATATTAGGAGTTTAGGCAACGTTCAATATCTGGCCTGCAATTTTTTTAGAACTGCCATCCGGTCTGTATACTAACTATAAGAAGTGGAAACTTTTAAAAAGTTTGGAACCGAATCCACGGTTTGTCGTCCCCCTAGTTTCACTAAGGAGGCATAATGACAAAATAACGATAGTTAAATTTACCTGAACTGCAAGCACACCACGATTTATCTTGGGGACCAACTTTCCGCCCACAGACTCATCAGGGTGAAAGAAATCCAAGTCTTTCAGCTCAATGTCTGCATGGGCATGAACAAATTCAACCCCATTGTTGTTGCACAGAACCTCTGGCTCTCCTTGGCAGTTTTGTACAAGCTCACCAGCAAGAGGGTAAAATGTCGATAGTACCCCCGCCAGTGATGACTTGATCGTCTTCACCACAGTTTCCGGGGACATGTGAGTATTGTCCTTTTTCTTGTAACAGAAGAAAACCCCGGCTTCAACCCGTGGTAGAAGCAGGTCAAGGTTGGTCAAGGGGAGCCAGTGATTGTTGCCGATCGTGGCAGCTGCTGAAATAACCTCTCTACCCTTCACGGTCACCTGATAGTCGAATGAGTCGGCATCTTCATGATAGGGTAGTTCTGACGTGTGGAGGGTAGAGGTTTGGAAATGGTGATGATCACCGGTGAGATTGGAGTGAGTTGCTTGTAGACGATGGTGGGAAAAAATAGCATTTCCACTGTATGTGTTTCTGTATGCATGAGAATAGGAAGAGGGTGGTGGCGGTGTTATTTGAGGGTGGCAGCGTAGGTTGTGCGACTCAATGGGACTTGTTTGGTGAACCCACCTCCTATTAAGGAGGCCTTTGGATCTCCTGAGGGCAAGGAGATGATAATATTTTCTCATATTCATGACAGAAGATAGTAGGGTGGGATGTTTTGTGTTTCCAGGATGAGGAATGGCGAGAATCCATGGTTAATTTATAGGGAAATGGAGACTCGTTACTAATCTTTTAGGATAAATTTAAAATTTTTTATGTCCGAAAAGGTCAACGTAGTAAGAAGTTTTCATGGTTGGTGGGAGGATATTTACATTTATCTTAAGGAATCTTGTGTACTGTGTTAGCTCGTTACCCACTTGGTTTTATGAATTGACGTTAACATCTATAACAGTGAATTTGACATATTTTGATGAATAGTTGATATCTAAAAGGGGTGGTGTAAGTTTCTGGTCACAAACTGTATTTTTTATCTTGTAAAGGGACCACCTTTCACATTGCCGAAGATCGTTGTTTTGTTTTTCTCTTATTTTGTTTAGTTCTGTTTTGGTTTTATGAAGATGACCAACACCAAGTTTTCGCCCAAATCTTTGCTGCTTTGAATGTTTCTCTCTTATATTTTGGTTTGTTCGTAGGTTTAATGAAGATGAATATACGAAGATCTATGACGAAGATGAAGGCCACCCACATTTTCTTTTGGTTCTTCGTCATTTTTCACACCCGTACCAATAACGCATATGGTCATACAAAAAAACAGTGACGATATGCCTTTAATGACATGTTTTTTCATCGAAAGTATCATCAAAGGTCGCGTCATTCTAGATATCATACAGTCATTCTGCTAGATATCATACGGTTACATTAATTTCATGTGTTTGTTTCTATTGAAAAATTGTGGTTATGGATAATAGGTAGGGATGAGCGTGGTCCGAAAATCAAACCGAATTAGTTTGGTTTTTCCAAAGGGTAGGAATATTTGTTAATGGAATCAAACAATTTTTTCCTAAAATCACCACAATAAATTCTTTCTAACACAAGTGTTTTTTGATGGTGGCTATTTTGGATCGAACGACGACATAAATTGATTTTATTTGTGACCTTTGTTATTATTTTGTCATAAAATTATTGTTTTTTTTGAGTTTTTAGACATTTAGAATTAAGCAAACGGTGGCTAAAAGTGTTTTTGTAACAAATATTTTGTTCAATAATTGTGACCATAAACTCTTTCTAGACACACATGTAAATTTCGATAGTGACAATCGTTCATCCAATGACCTCATGAAGTTCTTTTACCGTGGTTGGTGCTATGGTTTAGTGACAAAAAGTTTGTTTATTTGACACTTTATACACATAAAATTAAGCAAACCACGACCAAATGTGTTGTTGTATCAAGTGTTTTGTTCAATAATTGTGACCATAAACTATTTTCAGACACAAATGTAAATTCCGATAGCAACTATTGTTCATCCGATGGTCCCATGAAGTTCTTTTCACCGTGGTCGTTGCTATGATTTAGAAATAAAAAGTTTGTTTATTTGACACTTTTAGCATATTAAATTAAGCAAACGGTGACCAAAGATGTTGTAATCAACCATTTTGTTGTAAGTGTAGCCATAAACTTATTCTAGACACACAAGTAAATTTCGCTAGTGATTATCGTTCATCTAAAGCCAACATCAAGTTCTTTTAACTGTGACCGTTGCTATTTTTTAGTCATTAAAAGATTGCTTATTTGATACTTTAAATATAGGAAATTAAGCAAAACGTACCCAAATGTGTTGTTGTAATAAACCATTATTTTGAAAAACTGTGTCCATAACCTCTTTCTAGACATACAAGTATTTTTGGATAGTGACTATCGCTTATCCAACGGTAATTTGAAATTATCATTATAGTGACATTTGGTACTATTTAGTCACATAAACATTTGTTAGCATTAATTTAACGTGACTATACTTTACTCAATTTGTAATGCTCAATTTGGTACATTGATTTTTACCGCATTTGCATCTTTTGAATTAGAAATTTGTATTTATATTTGTATATAAGGGAAATAATAATAATAATAATAATAATAATAATAATAATAATAATAATAATAATAAATTAATTAAATTAAATAACTATAACCAAAATAATTAAGTTAAAGGTGTGAAATTAAGTTGAGCGACTTGACAGTTATTTTTGAAACTTAAAATGATAGCTTTAGAGTTAGACGGGTTACTGTTGCTATTAGGGAAACTTGGAGGACTAAAATAATTTTTTTTGGAATGGTGTACATGTGATCTCGGTTTCATGAGGGGGAGGAAACTAATTCCTTTTCTAAACTCCATTTCATCATTTAATCCCATTGAATCTCCATTTACACCAATCTCTTTTTCTCCTGTTTCATTTGCATACCGAGAGAAGGAGAAGTATTTGAGAGAGAGAGAGGCAAACAAGAGAGAGTGAGCTGATGAGAGTGTGATTGAATGATTGTTTTTAGGATCTGAATCAGTTAGATGTTTGAATCAGTCAGAGGCTCTGAATGAATCTATTTCTAAATGAAAACATGTTGTTTGGTTACATATCTGAATGATTGTGTTGAATGATAAAAATTACAATTGTTCCCTTTTGAGCTATTTTTTGTTAAATTAAATGTTTCCGCTTAATAAAATATTTGATGAAGTCAACAAACTTGTTGAATAATCATAAAAAATATAAAAAGCAAACAAAATCCAAATTACACATTAATTTTTCAAAATCCAAATTAAACATAAATAATTTCAAGTCCATGCAAACATACTAAAATGTAAATCAAATCCCACAAATTCAATTTGAAGCAGTCAAAAATAATTGATTCGCAATTTGATCATGCAAATTTTCCATGTAATCATTTGCTTGTGAACCCGATTCCATGTCGTGTATGTTTTGGTCATTACCCTCCTCTCCTATCATTAATCATAGTGTGCTCTTCGAAGTCTATAAATAATTCATCGTCAACACCGAATTTCCTTATGAAATTATGGACTGAGAAACTGATAGCGAATAGGCAAACAACAAACTTAAAACTCTTAAGTTCACATACAACCTAAAGGATCTATGTTTTCTCTATTGAACACATAAATAAGAACATCTATGGGAAACCCTATGTATAATCAAAATTATTAAAGAGGGTTTCGGAATTACATACCTTATTGTTATTATACCAAATAACAATTATTCCTTGTCTCGTTGATCTCTCGGAAGCAAGCACCACAAGTGTCGTGCCTCTGATGGTTCACACCCAAAAGTCCAAGTATAGGTTATATCTTAATTATCTTATTAAGAAAAGCTCGCTATAAAACCTTAGAGAAGGATTATAGATTCTGCTTGAGAGATAAGAGAAATTCCAGAGAACTGTCTCCTGGAATGGGGCAGAGAATAATGTGACAGGGGATGCATATTTATAGCTGAAAGGGTGATAAAGGATAAACCTTATTCGAATTCAAACTGAGATAAAACACTTATCTCTAACCCTTTTTCCGGCCTGATGCGGCGCGCGTCGCGCGTGCAATTTGCCCACGTCGTGCTTGTCAATCCTTCCAGATTGTTCCATTGTTCAACTATTGAACAATTACAATCTAGCCCTTGCACTTTAATTAATCCCAAATTAATTCTAATTAATTCTGATTAATTCCATATCAGTTTCTAATTAATTTATTATCACATAACAAATTAATAAATTGTTTCTTCCTCTCTCTCTATTAACCTTTATATCAGTTGGACTACTGAGGGCAACCCAAAAGGACTATGCTGCTATAATTCAAGTACGTGTATCAATTATAGTTATGGCTTAGACACCTTAATCCAACAGAAACAAGCAATGACTACATCTCTTTGTACTGAAAAAGGATAAGGAGTTGTGCATGAGCATGATTGAATATTCTTCCATAGTTGACGCACATCTTCGTTGAAAATCGGATAACCAATACCTAGTGTAGTCATAGCGGTTCTTCATTTGTTTTTGGTCTGCATCAATATTATATTCTTTTTTTTTTAATATTTCACCTACGATCCTTCAAGAGCGTGCTTTCAAGCTGCTTCCTTCTCTTCTATTAACTGTAACTTCATGCAAGCATGCTTCGAGAAAAGTTTTATCTATAGCCTAGCTTCCAACTAAGCCTAGGCTTCTTTAGTGTCATGTCTACGGTCAATTGAATAATACAAAGCACTTCATCAAAAATTCGGAAAAATGACTTTTTCAAGCAATAAAATTATTCACATTCGATGCAAGCAATCAACCAACGTTTAATTATTTCAGTCCAAAGATATATGACTTTTACAACTATTTCATGCAAAGATTTGATGCAAACAGTCAACCATTTCAGTTCAAATTCTGATTCAAGCATTCAAGAAATCAATTTCATATATTCATGAAAAAATATCATGCAAACCGATTTCATATATTCAACAGGAATTCTGATTCAAGCATTCAAGCAACTGATTTCATATATTCATGCAAAAATCTCATGCAAACTGATTGCATATATTCAACAGGAATTCTGAGTCAAGCTTTCAAGAAACTGATTTCATATATTCATGCAAAAATATCATGCAAACCGATTTCATATATTCAACAATAAATTATGATTCAAGCATTCAAGAAACAAGAAACAAGAAACAAGAAACAATAAACAAGAAACTCTATTCGGCAACCAACAAGAAATAAGAAATTAGGGTTGTTCGATATAAGAGCGAATAATCAGAGAAGATGGAACGCATATTAAAATGAGATCGGAGCCTTCTTACCGAACGGTGTGCTAAGGAGATCGGCGTAGCATATCGTATCTACGTTTTCTTTGATTTGGAATGTGTATGACGATTAGATTGTGAAGTTTTGTAGGTCCTGTGATCAATCCATCAGGGAAAAGGGCAAAGGCTGGAAAGTATTTTATTCAGAGATCATTCTGCGTCTATTGCCCATCTTACAGAATCAGATCCAAGGGGGCCTATTCAGATGCAAGAAAATTTTGAAACATACGGCTGAATCTACCAGATTCAGACCCAACCTCTGAAATGACCCAATAACACATAAACAAATAGCCTTTATGACAACGTCGGGCTGTCAGATACCATCAAAAGCTATATGCTTTAAAGTGCACGGTGACACGCCGGTTTACTGGCTACCAACAAGTACAAAGTCAAAAAAACAAAGGCGCATGAGGACCTGGAGAGTATGATACCACCAAATGCTAAACGCTTTAAAGTGCACGGTTGTACGGCGGTTAACCGGCTACCTACAAGTACAAAGTCAAAAAACACAAGTGTATGATGAGAACCTAGAAAGTCGGATACCATGAAAATATAGATGCTTCAAAGTGTATAGTGGGACGCCACTCAACCAGATATCAAACAAGTACAAAGTTAAAAACCACAGGTGCACGATGAGAACCCAGACAGTCGGATACCATAAAAAGATATAGTCTTCAAAGTGCATAGTGGCACGTGGTCAATCGGCTACCAGAAGTACAAAAGCATAAAACATAGGTGCACCATGAGAACTGGGACAACCTGATACCATCAAAAGTGATACGTTTCAA